>JARYGA010013579.1:0-13739 GCA_030545235.1 Helianthus tuberosus
CTTGGGGTCTCAGTGGCCTACGATTTTAAGAGGAATCGAACGGTAATAAGAAGATTAAAAAGCAAATTTCCGGAAAATGATGATGATGATGATGATGATGATGATGTTGAAGATACTGATCTACCAAAAGTAACCAGTTGGAGTTTGGATGAACAATCAAGAACGGTGAGGATGAGCTTTCAACACCGGAGGGGTTTTTTATTGACAACATCTTATTGAACAGCTCTGTGATTTAGCACCTTTGAACAATGCTAGACCCAGCGTTGTGAATACATTCAAGTATAGGATGCAACAAAGAAGAGACGAGATTACGACGTTATACGTTAATGAACAAGATGATGATGAGTCTGAGGAGAGTGATGAACAAAGCGATGGTTACATCTCAGATGTAATACCATCCACAGAAGACTATTAGTTTTTGTTTGATTTAGTCTTAGTTGTACTCTTTTAAACTACTAATGAATTTAAAAACGCTATGAACGCCAAGAAATTTACCTTGATGACATATATGAATTGTTGAAATCTACAAAAACGCCAATTGAATTTGGGAAACGCCATGGAGGAAAATAAATTATAATTACTAAATGATTTTATTGAATTTGGGGACACCATAAACACCAAAATATTTACTATGCCCCTGATCTAAAAAACAATAAAAATGCCATGTATTTGTTGAATCCTACTAAACGCCAAAAAAATAAAGCGGTGTTGTGAGAGCGTTTAAAAAAAGAATATAAAATGACAAAAAAGCCCCTCTGCCCTTCACTATATATCGTGTCACGTGTTGGGCCAGGATCCGTTCTCACCGTTCTCACACTTTAGGGTGTTTTCTCCTGATCCCGTACCGTACTCTTTATACCGCATATACTATACTATATGTATTTAACCGATTTAAGTTTTTATTAGTTTGATTTTTCTCAAATAATCTGCTCTTGTTAGCTTAAAAAAAATTGAATACACTGTTGTATTTATTTTTCTTCATAAACACTCCGATATAAATTTTGTTGAAAACAAATTTGTTTTATAATTAAGTGCATTTTTGGTACCGTATCGAACCGGATGAAACTTACACCACCCGGATAATTTTGATATTATATTAACCAGTATCGGTATTCAGTTTTTGGGTTTTGATTCGATGTAAGATACAACTTTATTTTTCAGGTTACATTAGACAACTTTTGTGTAATGAACCATTGTAAATAATCTTCTTTTTGTATAGTAAACTATACCGAATACAGGCACCGTAATGAACCGAGTTGTGATCGGAATAATGTATTTTTTATGTAAAGTATACCAATTGCTGATACCGTAATTGTAACGAAATGGACCAAACCAATACCGAGTAAACAACGTCGGATTGGTATCGCTATTATCGGAAACGGTATTAGTATTCGTTTTCATGTGTTTTGATCAATGTGACATATTTGTTTTTTTAATATAACCTTTATAAAATATAAATATAGCGTTACGACGTATTTATTATTATCTACGTCTCGATACAAATTTTAATCAGAATCAAACCTATAAAAGGCACTTACATATCCCACTAGTTAGTTTACAAGCATCGACTTATAATTAATTATAAACTAGTTTTTTTATATCGCGTGTTGCGGCGAAACCGAGCAAATGATAATGTAAAACAAACGTGATTTTAAAATAAAGCATGTTGTTTAGAAAGTCAAACCATTAGAACGATTTAGTTTATCATCGTGCCGTTTTATAATACCAAATAAATACTTTATTTTGAGTATAACCTCGTTTGCAAAACTTATAACGGAATGTCACGGAACAAAATCAAGCAAAACTACGTACTTAAATTTTAAGAAAAAAATTATAAACGTAACTTATTAAAGAAGTATCAAATTAATCGATAAATTAATATATGTTCAAAAAAAGAAGAAAAACAATTATCAGAAAAAAGTAAAGGAATGTATGTTAAAAAAAAAGAAAAATATGTTACTAAAAGTAAATATAATAATAAACTATATAGGGTCAGGATTTAGAGAAAACGGTGAAAAATGTGAGAACGGTTATGGATCGTCAGATCAAAACAATCGATGGACTAGATGTCGCGGTGGCGTTTTCATAAATAAGATCACTTTTATTAAGTGAACGCGCTTCATTAAGGGTAAAAAAGTCTTTTGACTTCTCCACATAAAACGCCAAACTCATGAATAAAACGCCATTAAATTCCCGCCTTAACCTACATAGCACACATCATCCTAATCTAAACGCCATTAGTAAAACGCCAAACTTTGTTTTTAACCGATAAAGCTGAAGAAACAGTAACTGAAACGACGGAACTTAATTACTAGCATTTATTATAATAAAATCGCGCCTAAAATACGCACCAAAAACTTCCTATATAAATAACCTCTCAGACCTTCTAATAACCACACCAAACCCAAAACGCCATATTTTCCTATATACCGTTCTTCTTTGAAATGCCAAAAAAACCCAAATATCAAAGATTCCAATGGATGTTTCTTTGAGATACAATATTTTCTCAGTAAACTTTCACTCAATGTGATGGGCAAAATCCTTATGCGGGGATATTGTCCATCTCATTGAGCAAAATCTTATTGAGTCTATCCTCAATATAAACGGCAAAATATACAAAAACCACAAAATTGCAAAAACGTCAATTCTTGGAGATTCAGTTTTGTTTTCAATAAAGTCTAGCTGAACGGGGTGGACAAAATTGTTAGACATCTTTCTTAACTGAGGATTAACAATGTTGTCCATCTCGTTCAGCAAAACATGATTGAGTTTAGCATGACCAAAATTAGAGGTTTAAGGTAGTTTTATTTAGTGGCGTTGTTTTTTTGGCGTTTGATTTGCTTGTCTGATCTTATATTGTTTGTTATGTAACTTCGAAGTAGCATGTTATGAACAAATAGGTAGAAAAAAAAGGATGGAAACAAAAATGATATATAAGAGATGTAAAACGCCAAACTGAAATCTGTGTGTGTTCTGTAAGAATAAAATACAAACGCCAAACTACTCTTCACTGGCTCTCGAAGACCTTGTCGATCTTTTTTTAATTATGGCCTGTTTGCATGTCGATGCGTAGTGTCCATAGCCTTTGTAGTTCTGACACTGTCTTTCTTTGGCCCCGGGTTTTGACTTTGATTTCTTTTTCTCGATTTGCAGTGACAACAACCTTTGGTTGAGAACCAACAGCTTTTAGAAAAATTCTCAACAACCAAATATACGTATCAGCAGTTTCTGAGGCCAATAATGCAACACTAAATGTAACATTGAAGTGGTGATTGTCTATACCAGTGAACGGTACAAACACCATAGCGTATCTGCATATGAAAACGCCATGAGAAATGAAACCATAGTAAAACGCCATTGAATGCAAACTCTGAAAAACGCCAATGCATGTAACCAGTTAAAATGCCAAAAGAACATTAAAAAGTAAAATTGAATTATAAAAATATTACTTGTTGGAATGATACGTTGCGTCAAACGAAATCACATCACCAAACACGTGGTAATTACGTTTGGCTTGATCGTCACACCAAAAAAGTCCCTTCAAACGATTGTCTTTATCTGTGAAGTAATCGTACGAGAAATTAGGCTGGGACTGTTTTTTTTCATCCAAATGTCTCACAACTATCTCGGCGTCGTATTCCCTCATAAACAAGTTAATTCGCTGTAACACCCCAATCGCGTAATACAACAACATGCGGCGGAAATATCGGGGAGTCACATTACAAATTGCTCACAACTACTGGTACTAAATTGTTTCATTATTATTAACATCGTTTTACAAACAAAGAGAACATGTAATTATCATTTGATTTAGAAGTCTAAGGCCCGAATGCAATCCTATGCGATGCATGCTTGAATAGTTGCTAACCTGAAACATATGTCAAAATAAAGTCAGCATAAAAATGCCGGCGAATACATAGGATTTATTAGACAATTATTTGGCAAAACATTTGGTATTGCAATACTTTAACAGCTACGACAGCTGTCAATTGAAAATAAATCTTGAAGCCAAAGAATGGCAAAACTCGTGACAAATAGCTTTGTATATGGCAATATGATTATTACTAAGTCATTTTTATGCCTTACATCGTAATCTCGTTTAAACCATCGTGAAATTCGTTAATATGTTATTAGAAATCCAATCAAGGATTAATAATAACTGTTTTGAAATAAATCAAAACTTGTGTAAGTATTATATAAATCAAATCAATGATTCATGATAATACTTTAGATATCCTTCTAAGAATCTAACAAATAAAGGTATGGGAGGTTCTACGAAGATTTCGATAATTGAATATTGAAACAATTGTACACACATCCTAAAGTGATTCGGATAACGCTACAAGAATAATAAAATAAGAACACTTATATATAGGAAGTACCAGCGGCGTATCCACCATGTTCTTATTTTATTACACCCGTTTCGTTATCTAAATCACAACTACCACATAAACACATAATCGTCAACTTGTTCCATCTCGCAAACATGCATTAAAGTACACAATGAATCCAAACGGGGGCTCCAATATTAGTACTCTAAACATCCCATATATGTCTAGCTATGAAGATAGATAGATACTACAGGGATCAGGTTCTCGTCACATCGTCTAGTCAAACACGCATTAAAGTACACAATGAATTCCAAACAAGGACTTCAATATTAGTACTCTAAACATCCTACAAGTATGTCTAGCTATGAAGATAGATAGATACTTCAGGGATCAGGTTCTCGTCATATCGAATCATTGTATCACAACATCCTAAATCCTAATGGTGATTCGGGATAACGCCACAAAGGGTAATACAATAAGCACACTTATATATAGGAAGTACCAGCGGCGTATCCACCATGTGCTTATTGTATTATCTAGTTTCGTTATCTAAATCACCAACAATCTACACACAACCAACCATCGAGTCGTAAAGTACTTCTTAAAAACCTTACTATGAAGATAGGAAGATTCTAAGACTGTACTTCAAATATCCTATAAGAATCTAACAATGAAGATAGGTAGATCTTTTAGGAACTCGGATAAACATCGCATTTTCATAATCAGAATAGTACACATAAAAGTACTTAGTAAACACATATATGCCATACATTTCGAAAACAAATCGATTACACATATGAATCAACCCAAAACATTTGAATATGGTAAAAGAGGGGAACTATGTACTCACCTGGGATTGCATATAGTTCTTGTTCAAATGATATAACAAAGCTCAAAGGATTAAAAGTTCAAGTGACGAAGCGGCTCCTAGTGTAACGGATACTATGTTACTGAATCGACACCTAAATCGGAAGATCGGGTAGAATGAGGTCTTGTAAACCAAATGAGTATTGGAACTCATGTGATATGGTTTAACAAAGCCTACATTCTAAATCGGAACCTAACCTAAGTGCTTACGACCCGTTACGACCCATTAAGGTAGCTTATGCCACTTTAACGCGTCGTTCGCGCGAATGCGCGTTCGAGACGCCTAACTAGTCCTATGACAAGTATTATATGCCTTAACTTATCTAATTACGTTATATAATCAGTTTATATGTCAAAACATGTGTTACATATGCTTAAAATGAAATTATGCGTAAAAGGGCATTTTGGTCATTTTCCTAAGGCATATAAACTACCTATCATACAACTAACTAAACAAAGTGACCATAAGGTATAACCTCGGAAGGTTATTCCCTATACAACTATGGTCACAAAATATGTTTGGTTGGATCCTAATGATCGACCAAATAGGTCGGGTTTGAAAGTCTAAGCGGTTGTTAAGACCGTTTATCTTACGACCCTATACAAGCACTAGACTAAAAGTGAGAGTTAAACATGTTTAACTAAGTTAGAAAACAAGTTTTGATATCAAAACAAAGTGTTTTGATACCCGAAGATAGTTTCATTGCAAAATACGCATAAACGCGTATTTTGACCGAAACTATGACTCGTCACTACACCTAATTAACGTGGTAATAAGCAGGTATAGTCACAAGGGACTATGACCATCGTGATTACGCTCACGTTACAAAGTTCAAACGAACTTTATGTTGACCAACTCGTGGTCAAAGCAGAAAGTCAAACACTGTTTGACTTTCACGTTTGAAAAACAATAACGAGCATGAAAGAAGCTTACAAAAGGTCCAAACAAGGAAGGATTTGATCTGAAGCACTCAGGTATGAAGTATTAACTTCAACTTAGAGCAAATTCAGATCAAATTGTGTGAGGAATGAATGAAATCAAGTTGGGTATTTATAGGATTTCATGAACCGTTAGGATCGTTTCTCGTAATTTGTGCTTTAATATAGACCTTGCATGTGTTGCCCATGGTTTATAATACTAGGGGAACTTAAAAACCATCAAATGGTAATGCAAAACAAGGATCAAAACCATTAAATTCAGCCAAAATGACTAGATTCATAGTTTCTGTCTGACATGTTGTCATGGGCCGCGTAGACATGTACATAGTCTTACGCGCCCCTCCTAAGCCAACTTTGACAGATTGTCAGTTTTACTCACTGCAAGTCCAAAACTTGGTTTTTGATGCATTTTTGACACGTTTAAGCCCCGTTAACCCCATTTCAAAGATCTAAAATGAAGTTAAAGTATAGGGAACATGAAATATGCTAAAAAACATCTCGGATGTCGGTTCGTTTGGTCGTACGGTTGCGTTATTCGGTTAATTACGACGGAGGTCGTAACGAACGCGAAATCTATCCCAATTACGCGACGAGTGGTATTTTTGCATTCCAATCGCTAAAATAGA
This sequence comes from Helianthus tuberosus, assembly GCA_030545235.1. Taxonomy (NCBI): domain Eukaryota; kingdom Viridiplantae; phylum Streptophyta; class Magnoliopsida; order Asterales; family Asteraceae; genus Helianthus; species Helianthus tuberosus. The sequence continues at coordinate 6,764 of JARYGA010013579.1, forward strand.
ATATTTTAATGATTACAAAAATTTTTGGCTGTCCGGATATGTCCAGAACGTAAGATATGCGCGAAAATGCAAACTTATGCACTTTTTGATGCTTTTAGTCCCTATTGATCAAATAAGTATATTTTCGCATAACGAACCCCTCAAAGCCTATTTCTAAGCTATGTAAAGTATATTTTGGGTACGTTTAGATTATGATCAAGTTCTGGAATGTTCCTTACCATGCGAATCAGCAGACTTTCGCAGTTTGACGCAAATAGTCCCTGAGAGTGAATAAACTTGTTTTTGACATACCAAAGCCTTCAAAACCTATTTCTAAGTTATATAAAAATTATTTAAGGTATGTTAAGCCTATGTCACTGTTCCGGAGTGTTTGTCGCATTAAAATGATTACGTTTACGCATCATTTCGCGTTTAACTTTCCAGAAAGCGATTTAAAGCTTGAAAACGAACCAGAATCAAAACGTGAAATTGTAAAACACAAATAAACAAATTTTGAGACCAAAACACATTGTTTATTTGATAAAAGATAGTGTCCTATATCGTGCAGTGTTTACGGAGCACAAGTGTCACAGTTTCAAGGTGTCTCCTTACGCGGCCCGTGTAAACAGCCCAGTTCAGCAAACATGTTTTCTGAATCAGCAGCTGGTTTTCTGGGTTTTGAGCATGGTCACTACAAAAAAGATCGCAATCTGAGACTGAAAAATCAGTCTCTAAAACTCCTAAATCAGTCCCTAATGGTTATTAGGGACTGATTTTGCCAGTCCCGAGCCAATCCTAATTGTCTAGTACTAGATACTTTCATTAGTAACTAAATTTCAGTCCCGATTGTATGACACCAATAGAGACTGATATTCAGTCTCCTATATATATAAAATCAGTCCTCAATATACGTTGTGGTACAACATCATTTCAGTCTCGAATACATTTCGTCGGTGACTGAAAATCAGTCCTTGATACATAAAAAAAATGAGTATTAGAGACTAAAAAATCAGTATTTGATACATAAACATCAGTCCCTAATGTTTATCAAGGACTGATTTTCCAGTCCCCAGCCTATCCCAGATACCTAGTACTAGATAATGTTTTTAGTAACTGAAAATCGGTCCCAATTGTATGACACCAACAGTGACTAACGGTTAGTCTCTGATACATAAAAATTCAGTCCTCAATTTGTCCCCCGTTAAATTTTTATTTTTTATTTTATTGGTAGACTTTCTAATTTTCCTAATAGAACCAAAACAATATATAAATCCATATCATAACAAAATACACATAACAAAACAATTCATTTCATAGTCATACGTCATACGTCAAAAATAATACAAATATCTTAAGTTAACAAAAAATATTGTTTGGCGTACATAATTTGACATCTAAAATAGTCACTTAAAAACAAACGTAGCCCCATAACTCAAACACCCTTCATGTTTCCCATCAATATCCTCATCCGTGTATACCGCTTTGCCTCTCCCAACCTGGAACAAAACAATAAAATTTTGTTTCATTTTATCGTGTTAACTACAATAGGAAAAGAAAAGAAAAAAAAAAAGACTTTAACATTAAAGCTGAAAAAGAAAAAAAAAGGATTTAGAGTTTAAACAGCAAAAATCGTATTTCTTACTTCCACACATGTTTTATCTTATTTCTATTTTTTTATCGTATTTCTTTTCTACTACAATTTCTAAGTTTCAATACATCCAAAAATATTATGTTATGAAAAATAAACTTTCAATGCAAGAAATATATGTTGCCTTGGAAGAAATACAGCAAACTTAGAGTGCAATATGTGTTATATTGTACAACCATCATCTAGCATGAATCATTTACAATGTTTTAAGCCATTATGCATTCATATTCTTCTTCATTAAAAAGAAACAGTCGACAACATAATTTCGATAAGATTCAGTTTGTTTGTACGGGTATGAACACCGAATCAAGCATAGTTTCAACATGGGATTAACAAGAAAAACAGTTTGATAAAGAAAGGTATACCGAACAAGATGAAACGATTCCCGTTGCGATGATCTCCGTACGGCTCCGGTGACATCTGACCGGGTTGACCCGACATGTTGTCCGTCTCTAATCCGGACCGACTGACCCATTGACTCGACGTAGACTGAACCGGACCCAAACCTGCTGAACCGAAGCTCGAGTCTGACCCGTAGCACCCGAACCCGAATCGAATCTTGAACCGAAAACTGGAGCCATGACCCGAAAGAAACCAACTGGAACTTGAACCAAGCAAGACCCGAAATAAACCCAAATCAGGAAACGAAACAACGAGACCAAGCCCATCGCCACCGCTCACGGCGGCGGCGCCTTCGCTGGAGCTCATCGGAGAGAAGGGATCGTGATGTCGTCGGTTGATCGGCACCGGGAAAGACCAACGCCGCCTGCGGCGTCTCCCGTCGCTGTTGCAGTCGCCAAACGCCGCCACCACTTGCGGTGGTCGGTCGGCCGGCCTTCATAGAGAGGTAGGAGAGGGGTATGGCTGAGGTTGAAGGTGTAAACTTTTTTTTTTTGTGTAGCAGAGATAGATCGAGAGGGGCAAAGTAGTTCTTTAATTTTGTTACAGAGAAGTGAGATGGGAGGGAGGGTAAAGGAAACACACGGATCAAAAGAAGGTATTAGGGTTCTCTTTGCCATTGATCACACTCAATATCAACGGCCAGTATTAACCCAGCCACAAACACACGGATCCAAGTGCATAAATTTAAAAATACAAAAAATTTAAAAAAAAAATACAAAAAATTTAAAAAAATCACACAAACATTTATAAAAAAAACATACAACTTCATTAATATTTATAAAATTACATAAAACTAAAAATTACAAAATAAGAAACCAAAAGCGTTAAATAAATTTCAACAAGGTCGATCTTATCACCCCATATTTTTTCCATATACTTAATCCATAAAACCAACGAAACCCTAATGTGTTCAATTACCACAAAAATAGGAAAACCAAAACAATAAAACAGAAGAAAAGGAAGATACCTGGTGCAGCGGATGAGGTGCGGCGCGCGATCGACTGAGGAGGTAAGTTGACTCCGAAGGCTGCAGGTCGTGGCGGCGAGTGAGCCGCTGTGGCTGGGTTGAATCAATCTGGCAGCGCCGTGGGGTTTGGGGGTGGGCTCATTGATCGATTTGGGGGAGTGCCAGTGGATCGATTTGGGGGGAGCCTAAACGAGTCTATTATTTAGTAGACGATCTCGAGCTTCACTTATCGAGCTCGCGAGCCTAAACGAGTCTATTATTTATATTATTCTATTCAATATATTAATTAATAGATGCTAAACGAGCCGAACTCGAGCTTGAAGAACTACCAACAAGCCGAGCATGGGCTCGACTTGGCCCATTTGCAAGACACGCCCGAACTCGACTAGGCCTGAGCCTGACTAGTAAGTAGGTTTTTCAAGCTTCGCTTTCGCGCATTTACTATTTATTAAATAGTTTAATTATATTTATAAGTTTTTATATAATTTTTAACTTATATTTTTTTATATATAACATAATATGTATATAAAATACTTATTGTATTGAAGTATTATATTATGATAATAATTATTCATAAATATATATTCATTTGTATTAAATAAACATTACATAAATATCATACTCATTAAGCCTCACAACCTCAATAAACAAAGCTCGGGCTGATTATTTCTCCTGTCTATAAAAAATCATTGGAGACTAAATATTACCTAATAAGGTTTCGGAAAGATCTTTAAGCTTGATGTCACAGTCCCAGTCCCTGATGCTTCCCAATAGATGGTAGAATATGCATAACATAATTGGACACCGAAAATTAGTCACCAATCATTTTCTATGCCAAAAGGCATTCAAAACTGAATATTAGTCCCTAATTTTGTCTGTCTTTAAAAAAAATCAACCTCTAATACAATTAGTAACTAATAAATTTGTCCCAGATACTACGTATCCGAGACTGATAGATTAGTCCCTCATAGTTTAGTCCCTCGGTGTCAATATATTAGTGACTGAATATTAGTGACCAATAAAATGGCGCCATTTTTATTAATGGAGGCAGTTATTTAGGACTGAATTTCAGTAACCAATATGTTTCCCTCCAAAAATTATTTTTAGACAAACATATTTGTGACTAAAATTCAGTCACGGACATCAGTCACAAAAAATCAACCTCTAATACAATTAGTAACTAATAAATTTGTCCCAGATACTACGTATCTGAGACTGATAGATTAGTCCCTCATAGTTTAGTCCATCGGTGTCAATATATTAGTGACTGAATATTAGTGACCAATAAAATGGCGTCATTTTTATTAATGGGGGCAGTTATTTAGGACTGAATTTCAGTAACCAATATGTTTCCCACCAAAAATTATTTTTAGACAAATATATTTGGGACTAAAATTCAGTCACGGACATTAGTCACAAAAAAATCAACCTCTAATACAATTAGTAACTAATAAATTAGTCCCAGATACTACGTATCCGAGACTGATAGATTAGTCCCTCATAGTTTAGTCCCTCGGTGTCAATATATTAGTGACTGAATATTAGTGACCAATAAAATGGCGCCATTTTTATTAATGGGGTCAGTTATTTAGGACTGAATTTTAGTAACCAATAAGTTTCCCTCCAAAATTTATTTTTAGACAAACATATTTGTGACTAAAATTCAGTCTCCGATAAGTTGTCCAAGTATTAAGGACTGATTATTAGTCACGGACATCAGTCACAAAAAAATCAGTCTCTAATACAATTAGTAACTAATAAATTAGTCTCAGATACTATGTATCCGAGACTGTTAGATCAGTCCCTCATAATTTAGTCCCAAATGGTCATTTTTCTTGTAGTGGGTTTTGCAACTCTAGGGGCTTGTTTTGGGCACCCATAGATTACCAAAACAGTGGGCACACATGGATGGTTGAGATTGAAGCTCATGAATCGAGGAACGATCCTAACGGTTATCCAATTTCTATAAATACCCATCATGTTCCATTTGCAATCCTCACACCTTGATTCATTTCTACTCTAAGTTGGGGTTTCCACACCTCATACCTGAGCAAATTGAATCAAATCTTAATTGCTTGGACCTTTTGTAAGTTTCTTTCATGCTTTTATCGCTTTTCAAGCGTGAAAGTCAAACAGTGTTTGACTTTCTGCTTTGACCGGTCAATGGTCAACAAAAAGTTCGTTTGAACTTTGCAATGTGAGCATAGTCATGATGGTTATAATCCCGTGTGACTATACCTATTGATTACCACGTTGATTAGGTGTAGTGACGAGTCATAGTTTCGGTCAAAATGCGTATTTATGCGTATTTTGCAACCAAATTATTCTTGGGTATCAAAACCCTTTTTTTTGGTATCAAAATTGTTTTCTAACTTCATTAAACATGTTTTAACATGTTTAACTCGTCACTTTTAGTTTAGTGCTTATATAGGGTCGTAAGATAAGCGGTCTAAACAACCGCTTAGACTTTCGAACCAGACCCGTTTGGTCGATCATTAGGATCTGACCAAACATGTTTTGTGACCATAGTTGTATAGGGAATAACCTTCCGAGGTTATACCTTATGATCACTTCGTTTAGTTAGTTATATGATAGGCAATTTATATGCCTTAGGAAAATGACCAAAATGCACTTTTTATGCATAAATTCATTTTAAGCATATGTAACCTAAATTTTTACATCTAAACTGATTAGGTAATATTATTAGACATGTTAAGGCATATAATACTTGTCATAGGACTAGTTAGGCGGTCCGAACGCGTTTTACGCGAACGACGCGTTAAAGTAGCGTAAGCTACCTAAACGGGTCGTAATGAGTCGTAAGCACTTAAGATAGGTTTCGATTTAGAATATAGGCTTTGTTAAACCATATTGCATGAGTTCCTATACTCATTTGGTTTACGAAACCTCATTCTATCCGATCTTCCGATTTAGGTCCGGTTTATTAATGTAGTTATCTATATTAGGTGCCGATTGATTTCCATGATCCCTCTAGCTTTGCTTTGTTGTTATTCAAGACTTCTAAGCATCCTCAAGTGAGTACATAATCCCATCTTTTACTGTTTTCAAATATTTTGGGGTGAAACACATGTGCCTACCTGTTACTTTCGTGTTTTTCATGCTTTTCATGCTTTTATATCATATACTTGCTATGTTCATTAGTACGCATATAGTACATGATTTCATTATGTTTTTGCTATGTATGTTCACTTAGCATGCTAGCACATTGATTTTCATATATTACATTTTTTTTGCATATGTTCATCCAGCATATGGACACATTGTTTTACATTTTGAACTGTTGGAACTGTTTGATCCATGTGAATTATTTGAACTGTTGGAACCGTTTGGAACTGTTTGATCCATGCAAATTATTTGAACTGTTGGAACCGTTTGGAACTGTTTGATCTATGTGGATTATTTGAACTGTTGAACCATTTGGAACTGTTTGGTCTATGTCTGAACCATTGGGTTAGGGAAGTGATTAGGTAACGGGGCATGTGTAATGTGATAAAAACATGGTGGATACGCCGCTGGTAATTCCTATATATAAGTGCTTTTAACACATTATATTTCGTTGCGTTATCTAGATCACTTAGGCAAGTGTTTTCAAAACGAAGTTACATTACAAGGTTTTTCTATTAAAATAAACCACTCGAGTTTTTATTACAAAAACGATTTACAAGCTGGGTTTACATAAACAAATGTTTTTGAGTTAAGATTCATGGCATTGAGGTTTTATAAACTATAATTAATCTGTTTTGACTTGGTTATTTAAATTTACAATATAAACATTTTACAAAACTTGGTTTTCTAATTATCAATTAACAAAGTTGTTTGAATTATTTTCAACATGTAAACGAGCCATGAATCTGACACTCACATAAAACCTATGTACTCGCCGACATTTTTATGCTGACGTATTTTCACATATGTTTCAGGTACCATAGTTGATGATGATTGATGATGTTATTGATGCA
>JARYGA010013580.1:0-104772 GCA_030545235.1 Helianthus tuberosus
ACATGACCATTTGTCAACGTATGATGATAGATTAACACCATCATGCCCCTTGAACCTATTCCGGATCGCGCCATGGTTCTTATTACTTAAAAACAATATTTTTAAATTGTTCGACCCATTATAGCTTTTACCAAATGGTGTCTTCATTTTAATCACTTTTATTTTAGCTATCAATTTGACTTATTTGGTTGATGAGTGAGTTCCATCACTTCAATAACATTTCAAACACAACCATTTTCGTTACATCAACATTACACGTATTTAGACTAAGCTTGTCTATATAAATGTAACGGGGTGACAAGCCACTTACCTCAAAGCTTTCCCTTCAACGAGCGTCCACACCGGCTTGACTTCCTGATGCCTTGCTTGTGTTGCCTAAAATATACAAGCCAATTATCATTAGAACCTCCCGGCTCATAACTAAAGCTTGTTACTTTGCCAAACACCACAATTACTGTCTATCAATGTCTTTTAGGCATTTTGTCGAGCACCTTATGTGCATACTACTTAATTAGCCATTTTTATTCAATTAAACCTTGGTAAATCCAAGAATTTCATTCTTATTCAAGCTTCATTGCTCACCACAGCCCATACCATCATACTAGTTCAACCAACCTAGATTATTACTCACATAGTTTATACAATATGTTGGGGTTTCTCATTCTAGATAGAAACCCACTTCATGATATGGCACATAGCTACATTAACACACAATTTATTACTCTTTTCACATGATTTCAGTTAGGTTTATGATCCTACATTCTAATCACACGTCCTTGAATCATAACATTACTCAATCATTCCAGAATTTCTACTAATTAAACTTTACCCAAAAATCAAACATCACCAAATCTGAAATTGCAACTTACCTAGTGTTAGACAAGTGTAGGTGATCAAGATTTTTGATTCATGCAGTGATTTCATGCCCAATTCACCCTTCAATTGATCAAATTAGATGAAATTAGGGTTTGGGGGTTCTTCCCCTCTCCTGGTCGCTCCCACGCACGCACACACTAATGTGTGTGTGTGTTTGATTTGTTTTATTTTTATAAAAATCAAGTTTGGCCATTTATACAAAATCAACCCATTTAGTTTATCTTTTTAGACTAATGCACATCAAACTACTTCTTTCATTTAATTACAAGACTTGTACTAGGTTATTTATTTCCTAGTTACTTTATCTTGTTCACAACCCGTTTTATTTTTTGTCCCGATAAATCTCGGGCCTTTTATATACTTTGCTTTCTCAAATTATTTCTCATCCTTTTAATATATATTAGATTTATTTATTTAAATCCTAAAATTTACCGGGTAAGTTTTACCACTTACAGTATTTTACCCGTCCTGTAATATTAACGTGGTTTGATTACCAAACCCGTTTTCGGGGTGTTACAAGTCTACCCCCCTTAGAGAGGTTTCGTCCTCGAAACTTTTTCTTACATAATTCATTGAGTTTAACTCAATATATTCGATAGACAAAGATCATCAATCATATTTCGAAGCAATACCCATGCCTTATTTGGTTAATTGACCCGTCTGGCTCATCTAAGGAATCCTTCATTTTGATGACTACCAACGAAGTCTAACCAGATTCTTGGCCTATTATTCGACATAGCGAACATCATCGCTTTAATCCAAATTAACTTTTAATACACAATCCAACTACATATATGCCAAATATCAAAATTTACCCAAATGTAACGAATCAAGTTACATACTTGCATAACTAAACAACATTATCAACCAACAATTCTAATTAACTATTTTGACCCGTTTGTTTGTCGAGTGAACTTCGTCACTTCTATGACATACCAACTCGCAACTGACACTACATTTTCCTTAACTTTTCTAAAACTATTGTTTATACACAATGTAACGAAACCGAAGTTACGTACCTTTAAAGCACACCTTTCAAGCATGTATCACCTCCGGCTTGTCCGCTTGACGTTTCGGATTCTTTGCCTAAAGAGTTCAATTCACAATAAGTTTAGAACTCTTTCACAAGCTTTAACGCATAATTCTCTACAATGATCAAATCTGCGTTTTTACTCAACTTTTAACATTTTAACCCTCATTTAGGCGTTTTATCAAACACCTAGCGGGTCAGATTTCTACATGATCTAAACCAAGCTCATGACTTGAGTTTATCACCCTAATTAACTTCAATTAGACTATATACACATATTTTAACATCATCATTTCAGAAATCACTTTCTATGACCCGTATTACACTAGAATAATCATTCTAAACCCTAGTGTTTACTAGTTTCCCACAAAACCCATGAATCACCTTCAATGTGTTCATGAGATTTTCAGGAATTAGCCACGATTTCGCATGTTATTTCTTACTAAAACTGAATTTTAGTCTAACGTTTTTCTCTTTAACTATGTCAATTACTCATATTAAGGAAATTGACAACTCATAATTTATTGTTTTCCGTTCTCGTCTTACGCGGGGAATCGTAACAAGTTCCCTCACCTTACACTATTGACCCGTAGGTTCCTTCACTTAACCTCGTAGGCTATTTCCTTAAGCTTTCATCTCTTTAAGACGAGGCCCTTATGATCCCTTTGCTTCAATTCAGGACCCGTGGGTCATTTTGGCCCCGTAGACCTTTACACTTATTAATATCCCGTAGGTTATGATGATCCCGTAGATCATCTTTTATTCTAGTCTTATTCAATTGTCTATTTATACATATATAGCTTTAAAGCATCCTTTGTTATGTTTGGAATCTTTTAATTTTGCTTTTGGAACTTTAGTTGACCTTGACCGTAGTCTAAGGTTTCATTTGTTTACTTTCAGACTATCTTTTCCGACTTCTAACGTCATTTACACGTCGGTTTGTCTTACGCTTACCATTACCCGGTTCATACTTATACTCCTTTACAACCCATTACCCGGGTCCTTCTATCTTATTGTTTTTAGCTTTCCGGTTTCACCGGTTTGCGTTTTCCTATTATATTAAGCGTTATTCCTTAATTGACTCGTTTGACTCATTTTGGGTGAATTTTCATCACTTATGAATGTCAAACTTCATTCTTTATTTGACCCGTCCAACTTTGAAATGGTTGAACGTAATTACCAAAATTTATGTTTGCGAAAATTCTTATCATCCTTTAGTCATGACTCATATTCCGAGTCTTTTGACTTTCTATTTCGCGTTCCTGTTTCTCAGTCTACGCATGCATTTAAATCCTTACCCACCAACCGGGTGTTTTACCGAAGTCGTTATTATTGCAACCCTTACGGTATGCATTATGACTTCGTTTCGCTTTTATATTCCTACTTTGTTCTCAAATTTGGTGTTTTACAAAATCGGCCCGTTAAGAGTCATATTTGCATTCTTCGGGTTCGAGTGTAAGCACACCCCTCCCAATTGAATACCTTAATCGTTTTACATTAATCTTTGTCCCTTCACTCGGGCTCATCATCCTAATGTAATACGCTTCCATCACCCGGCTGTGCGTTTACATTATTATCAATTATTTTTGCTCATTTGATTCATTTGGGTACATTTTAAGTTAGTCCCATTCACCCCACCCTTACTACATCGGACATAAATGTGTCCATCATAAGAAGTTCATGGTACCACGTGTTCACTACTTACTTGGCCAGAGTAAGCGATCAACACCTGGTATACATGACCTTTTTATAATTTTCACATCACACCCCATGTAAGTAATGCCTCTATTTGTTTTTCTTGGAAACAATATCCCGGATAGGTTTTCTATTCAGGTTTTTCCAAGTTTTCAATCTACATATGCAACTTTCAATCTCTACATATTTGTTGCATATTACTATTTATGCAATAATTTAAAACGTGCACCTAATAATGCTTGCTCTAACAGGCTCCCCTTGCCATTAACTTATTCGCAATCGTTGCACGATTTAGGTTCTTGGTGATCGTGCTCTATTTGTCATACTTTGGACCGTTCCTCTGTCAAATCCATGATTTGTTAAACTCTCGCTATCTTCATATGCGAGTGTCCTTCAGTTAAAACATTCACAAAAGTTAGTAACGTCAACTTCAATAATCGCCCGTATTATAATACAAGGCATTTTCTACTATACGCGTCAACGCGCGTATTTTCATCAACTATATCAATCATTTTAATTGGGGTAACGTGTATCACACGATAGCCCTATGTGTTGTTTACAACACTTTAACATGCTAAACTATTAAAATACATGTACTTACCGGATTTGCGATCAAGCCTCGAACCGAACACCAATCGTTTTCAAGAGCATAAGGTTTAAGTCCAAGCATGGTTTTTCCCACCATACTTGAATCTCTTAAACCAAGGCTCTGATACCAACTTGTAACACCCGGTCTTATAAATAAAGGTATAACGTATATTTTGCAGAAACAATCATGTAATTAATGATTACATATACATCGAAAATACGGGATTATTAAAAACTTTTACAATTTTAAAATAGCACAACATAATGTGGCTTAATTCGCCATTTTAGAATAACGACGAAACAACATTGCGGAAGCTTCGTTTAACGTGTGTTCGGTTCTTGCTCGATGCTCGATCTTCATCCGGAACTCTCGACATTCTCCTGTGATCAAAACCAACTGAAAAGTCAGTTTTGATAATTAAATAACTAGTACAACAAGGAAGATTGGGTCAATTAATCGAATTAAACAAGGAAATGAGGAAATTCCAACTTTGATATCTTTGTCCCCGAAACAAAAACTTGAAAATTGCCTCCACCGTAAGTTACGATGGTCCCTGGAATAGAATAACCCACCGTAACTCAGGGGGTAATTGTCGTAAAGCCTTCAGCCCCCCACCGTAACTTACGGTGCCACCGTAAGTTACGGTGGCCTCTGTATCAGACCATCCCATATTGCCGTTTTTGACACGAAAACTTTCGTATCTTTCCAACCGCTTGTCCGTTTGACCTACCGTTTCTTCCTACCTGATTGTAATTTGATTCTCCACCTTATGGAGTTAAAATCCGACATTCAAACTAATAAAATTCTGGATTTCTAAGTATTCGGCTTATTGGTCAAAATTAACATTTGACCCGTTGTGCTTAAAACTACTAACTCGATCCTTAAACATTCAAAATACGTATGCTAATGTATTTGATACACAACCTTAGCCTAGGTTCATATTTCCTTATGAATTATGTATGCACATAAAGCCATTTTGACCCATTTAGAGAGTATTAAGCACTTTAGTCTAAATCTTGTTCTTTTTCCTTTCACACTTCATAATTCTACATTCAAGGCATCTACTTATATCTCCTAATCATAATGCAAGTTTCCAAACAACCCATATGGGTCGTTTGCCTAATATACCCATCAAGGGCTTTTTGGTCAATTTTAGTCCCTTACTTTACAACGAATGACTTTTACTAAAATTTGACTAGAGTATCACTTCTACTAAGCTCTAAATATGCGTACCTGGCTCGGGTCATAACATCGACCCTTACACATGCCTTTTGCTTTAAATTTTCTATTTAAAGCAAATGCAATCACATGTTATATCCTGTTATCACAAAACTCAACAAGTAGTCGTCAGTTATTATTGTCAAATGGTATTGGTACACTATTTGACCCGTTTAGTTGACATGACCATTTGTCAACGTATGATGATAGATTAACACCATCATGCCCCTTGAACCTATTCCGGATCGCGCCATGGTTCTTATTACTTAAAAACAATATTTTTAAATTGTTCGACCCATTATAGCTTTTACCAAATGGTGTCTTCATTTTAATCACTTTTATTTTAGCTATCAATTTGACTTATTTGGTTGATGAGTGAGTTCCATCACTTCAATAACATTTCAAACACAACCATTTTCGTTACATCAACATTACACGTATTTAGACTAAGCTTGTCTATATAAATGTAACGGGGTGACAAGCCACTTACCTCAAAGCTTTCCCTTCAACGAGCGTCCGCACCGGCTTGACTTCCCGATGCCTTGCTTGTGTTGCCTAAAATATACAAGCCAATTATCATTAGAACCTTCCGGCTCATAACTAAAGCTTGTTACTTTGCCAAACACCACAATTACTGTCTATCAATGTCTTTTAGGCATTTTGTCGAGCACCTTATGTGCATACTACTTAATTAGCCATTTTTATTCAATTAAACCTTGGTAAATCCAAGAATTTCATTCTTATTCAAGCTTCATTGCTCACCACAGCCCATACTATCATACTAGTTCAACCAACCTAGATTATTACTCACATAGTTTATACTATATGTTGGGGTTTCTCATTCTAGATAGAAACCCACTTCATGATATGGCACATAGCTACATTAACACACAATTTATTACTCTTTTCACATGATTTCAGTTAGGTTTATGATCCTACATTCTAATCACACGTCCTTGAATCATAACATTACTCAATCATTCCAGAATTTCTACTAATTAAACTTTACCCAAAAATCAAACATCACCAAATCTGAAATTGCAACTTACCTAGTGTTAGACAAGTGTAGGTGATCAAGATTTTTGATTCATGTAGTGATTTCATGCCCAATTCACCCTTCAATTGATCAAATTAGATGAAATTAGGGTTTGGGGGTTCTTCCCCTCTCCTGGTCGCTCCCATGCACGCACACACTAATGTGTGTGTGTTTGATTTGTTTTATTTTTATAAAAATCAAGTTTGGCCATTTATACAAAATCAGCCCCTTTAGTTTATCTTTTTAGACTAATGCACATCAAACTACTTCTTTCATTTAATTACAAGACTTGTACTAGGTTATTTATTTCCTAGTTACTTTATCTTGTTCACAACCCGTTTTATTTTATGTCCCGATAAATCTCGGGCCTTTTATATACTTTGTTTTCTCAAATTATTTCTCATCCTTTTAATATATATTAGATTTATTTATTTAAATCCTAAAATTTACCGGGTAAGTTTTACCACTTACAGTATTTTACCCGTCCTGTAATATTAATGTGGTTTGATTACCAAACCCGTTTTCGGGGTGTTACAATCAAGAAGAAGACTGCAGAAGGAAGAAATCCACAATTTGCTTCAACTGTGGAGAAGCTGGACATTTTAGACCCGACTGCCCTAAACTGATCAAACCAGCTGACAACAAAGCCAAACCTGTAGAAGGAACTACCAAAAGGAACACAAGAGCCTTCCAACTGACTACCCAGGAAGCAGAACTAATCCCTGATGTGATAGCTGGTACGTTCCTGGTTCACGACGTTTATGCAAAAGTATTATTTGACTCTGGTGCAAACCAAAGTTTTATAAATACTTCATTCTGCCAAGCCCTTAACCTACCTTTAACCAACCTTAGACAAATTTTTATGGTAGAAACGGCAGATGGGAATTCTGTTAACATAGATAAGATTTTGCAAGAAGGAAAGATAGAACTCTTAGGACATAAATTTTCTGCAAACCTGTTACCTATGAATTTAGCTGGATTAGATGTTGTGTTAGGAATGGATTGGTTAATAGCCAACCATGCTCGAATCCTCTGTGATAAGAATTCCATAGATATTCATACACCTACAGGAGAAATAGTGGTGATTACAGGAGACAAGCCACGTAAGCCGCTAAAATTCAATTCAGTAATGAAAATGGCCAGTTATTCAAGAAAACAAGGAATAGTGTATATGATTTCGGTAATCATTAGCACTAAGGGTAAGGAACTTAAGGAAATTCCAGTAGTATCAGAATACCCGGATGTATTTCCGAAAGAGCTACCAGGATTGCCACTAGATAGAGAAGTAGAATTTAGAATTCATCTAATTCCTGGAACTACACCGATAGCTAAGGCACCTTATTGATTAGCACCCACCGAAATGCTAGAATTGAAAAAGCAGTTAGATGAATTGTTAAGCAAAGGATTTATACAACCTAGTTCATCCCATTGGGGAGCTCCAGTGTTGTTTGTGAAAAAGAAAGATGGGTCGATGCGAATGTGTATCGATTATAGGGAATTGAATAAGGTTACAATTAAGAATCGATACCCATTACCCAGGATTGATGATCTTTTCGATCAACTTCAGGGAGATAGATATTTTTCTAAGATAGATTTACGCTCCGGATACCATCAGTTAAAAGTAAAAGAAGAAGACATACCTAAAACTGCTTTTAGAACTAGGTATGGTCATTACGAGTTTACAGTCATGCCCTTTGGATTAACAAATGCTCCTGCAGCATTCATGGACATGATGAATAGGATCTGTAAACCGTATTTGGATAAATTTGTAATTTTCTTTATCGACGATATACTTATTTATTCCAAAAGTCAGGACGAGCATTGTGAGCACCTAAGAGCACTCTTAACCTTGTTAAGAAAAGAGAAGCTTTATGCCAAATTCTCGAAGTGTGAATTTTGGCTACAAGAGGTACAATTTTTAGGACACGTGGTGAATCAAAAAGGTATTCACGTAGATCCCTCCAAAATAGAAGCGATCACCCAATGGAAAATCCCGCAATCAGCTATGGAAGTTAGAAGTTTTCTAGGGTTAGCCGAATACTATAGATGATTTATTAAGGATTTTTCTAAAATAGTCGTGCCATTAACTAAGCTAACATGTAAATCAGTTAAGTTTGAATGGGGATCTAGACAAGATGAGGCTTTTAAGATCTTAAAGCAAAGGTTAACAAACGCCTCAATTCTAGCCTTACCAGAAGGAACAGAAGATTTTGAAGTTTACTGTGATGCTTCTAAGCTAGGATTAGGATGTGTACTAATGCAACGCAAGAAGGTAATTGCGTATGCCTCAAGGCAATTGAAAAAGCAAGAGGAAAATTATACGACTCATGACATGGAATTAGGAGCCATAATTTTTGCCTTTAAGATTTGGAGACATTATTTGTACGGAAGTAAGTTTACTATCTATACAGATCATAAGAGTTTAAGATATATATTTGGGCAAAAGGAATTAAACATGAGGCAAAGAAGATGGATGGAAATTCTAGGTGACTACGACTGTGATATTCAATATCACGAAGGAAAGGCTAATGTAGTAGCAGATGCCCTAAGTCGAAAGCATCATGAAAAGCAAAAGCGAGTTCGTGCTCTTAGATTAAGTTTACAATTAGACTTAATGGAACAACTGAAGAATGTTCAAGAAACAGCAATCAAGGATGATGCTGAAGGAATGAAGGGAAGAATAAAGGAATTAGAGCAAGGGATTGATGGAATTTGGAGATTCCATAAGAAAAGGATTTGGGTACCTAAGCAAGGAGACTTAAGAAATAAAATTTTAGAGGAGGCCCATAAATCTAGATACACCATGCATCCTGGTAATAATAAGATGTACCAAGATTTAAGGAATAACTTCTGGTGGATAGGAATGAAGAAGGACATAGCTAGATACGTTTCTAAGTGCCTAACTTGTTCGCAAGTTAAGGCAGAACACCAGAAACCCTCAGGTCTACTATAACAATTAGAAATGCCCGTGTGGAAATGGGAACTAATAACCATGGATTTTGTTACTAAGTTACCCAAGACCAGAAAAGGTAATGATGCGATTTGGGTAATTGTGGATCGATTAACCAAATCAGCTCATTTCTTACCCATGAAAGAAACATTTAGCATGGAAAGGTTAGCAAAGTTATACGTAGACAAGGTAGTATCCTTACATGGAGTCCCACTCTCTATTGTATCGGATAGAGATAGTCGTTTCACTTCACATTTCTGGACAAGTTTTCAAGAAGCAATGGGGACCCGACTAAATTTAAGTACAACCTACCATCCCAAAACAGACGGACAAAGTGAAAGGACGATCCAAACCCTGGAAGACATGCTCAGAGCATGTGTTATAGATTTTGGTGGAAACTGGGATAACCACCTACCTCTAATTGAATTCTCCTACAACAATAGTTATCATTCAAGCACCGAAGTTGTCGCAACTCCCGGTTCCTAATCCCCGGGAACGGGCGGCCGCGAGCCAGTTTCGGTGGTATCGCGTGTTTGTCTAATTTGGCAGCGGAATTTTCATCAGGACCGTAGTTAGGAAATATTAGATCAGAGTAAAATACCACATTTTCATTATATTAAACACATGGGAAAAAGCCCAAGTTTGCAGTACACACATTTTCATAGGAATAAATCCTATTTTATTTAATAAAAACATCTATTTTATTTTAGGTAACTTTATTGCCACTTTTCCAAGCCTTCAGTGCTGTCCAGCTGGCTTCTATTTGGCTTTCACAGTTTGTTACCTGAAACGCGTTTTAAAAACATTTGTTAGTGGGAAATACTGGTGAGTGAATCCCAGTTTAATCAAGTTTAAAAAAATCCATTGTACAGTATTGAGGGCGATCTCGCAATTACATTTGTTTCCAAGTTATATCAATTAACATCCATGGTACTGTCAGACTCGACTTGTGGAAATGTTACTCCTTGACCAGGTGGTAACAAATTTTGTATACAAAACCCCAACATACTCATGATAATTGTATTCTTACAAATACTCAATAATTGCTTAATATATAATTAATCGTATGAGGTTTTGTAAAAATATTTAACAAAAGGTTTACAAAAAGCGGACTAACTCACATTGCAGTCTTAGATTATCCTTTAGGGTTTCCTGAGAATTATCTATAATTTACACAATTGCACACGTGTTAGTACAATAACCCATTTTAACATTAGTAATACCCTCCCCGAGACGACATTCCAACGACTACGTCGGGCAGAACTACGACAGCCGTTACGGAACCCTAGATCAATCGGGCAGAGTATCTAATACGTATCCAGGGGTTATGATACTTACAACGGAGCAGAACTTCGCTATTTAGGGGGTATAATACCCGTAGATTATGCCTACAATTCAGATTTGAGGGAAAGAAAACGTTTTTGAACGAATTCGAATGAAGATCCGATGGCCTGCTTATATAGGGCGTCACTTCAACTGTGTATATAAGTTTAAGTATATTTTAAGCCCTTTTACACTTTTTTAAGCCAAGTTTTAAATTTATAAAACACGATATTTACTAACACTAAACACACATATGGGCAAGTGCACCCATCGTGAGCGTAGTATGGTGTTGGTAAGATACCGAGGTCGTCCAAGGACACAAGAGCTTTTAATACCGGTTTATCCTCAACGTCTAATCAAATTAAAAGTTTAGAAAAATGTTTTAAACTAAGAAAATAAAAACTATCTAAAATGCTGAAAAATAAAAATAAAAGTAAAAAACAGATAGACAAGATGAATCACTTGGCTCCGACTCGTGTTTAGTGTAACCTTTGATTATTTCCGCACTTTTGCACTATTTAAGAGATTATCTTAGTTATTGTAGTACGCTCCTCTTTTGAAGGTGACGTTACCCTCAACCCAGTAGTTTGAGTCAGCAAGGATACAATCCTAAAGGGTCGGATTATTGAAAGATAATTAATTAAGTTATTAATGCATAATGTGGTAGGCCCCTCTTTTGAAGGCGACGTTACCCTCGGCTAATTAGTCTGAGTCAGCAGGGATACAGTCCTAAGTAGCCGGGTTAAAGTTTTAATAGTAGTTTAACTTATGAGGGGATCAAAGAGTTTGGACCCCCGCCATCCAATACCGTTAAGTATTGAAGGAGGTCCTACTAAATTTGACCCAGGTCCTTTGCAGGATCTATACACTGAACAATGGCAATACTCTTACCAAACCGTTCCCTTAACCCCCGACCAGGTAGCCAACATACCTCCATATAGACCGTTGAGATATGAATGGTGAAAATCTTTTATTTTATATAGACAGTAAAATAATGCCAAGACACCACGGACAAACGAAAAGGAAAAATCACCTTCAACATAAGAAACTAGTTATTAAAGTCATTAATACATAACCAATTAAAAAGTGCGAAAAGATTAAAAATAAAAAGTATTACACTAGACACTTTGTCTTCACCAAGTGATGTAAGAGACTTAGGCAAACAAGGCAAACATGGCCTTGATTGTCAAGAACTCTTACGATCAATCTTGGATCCCAAGATGACTCACACACTCTATGATGGACAATGGATGGTGGTGGAGGATGATGGTGTTATGGTGGTGGTGGGTGGTGGGTGAAGTGTGAGAGAGGTGGTGTGCCAAGGGATGGTTTGAGCTTGAACCAAGCACTCCTATTTATCGGCTGAACAGAAGCTCGGGCACGTCCCCGTGTCCAGTGGGCACGGCCCCGTGTCCACATCCTTCTCTGTCTTCATTAATTGCTCTTGTCTTTATTAGTTGACCACGGCCCCGTGTCCGTTGGGCACGACCCCGTGTGCAGAAGCATATCTGTACTATCAAGATTTGCTTGGATTCTGCGAATCTTATAGTTGACCACGGCCCCGTGTCCGCTGAGCACGGCCCCGTGGTGGGCGATGGAAGCTTCTACAACTTTGTCTTTTATGCTGACACTTGGGCACGCCCCCGTGCTCACTGAGCACGGGGCGTGTTCAGCCTTCTGCTCTCTTGTTTTGCTTGGGAAGATGCTTTCGGGGAGGTCGGGCATGCCACGTTTATTCCTTTTCTTGTATTTATGTTAGATTTAGCTGCCTTTTTGCTTCTTTTGTTAATTTGAGCTCATTTAATCCTGAAAATACAAAAGGAAGACAAAAACACACTTTTTCCAACATTAGTACTAAAAAAAGGTTAGTTTTATGGCACAATTGATGTAATTTATATGTTGCATTTTGCACACATCAGTTCATCAACCTAACAGTGATAATCATCACTACTTGGTGAAAGGACCCAATAGTGGTATGACCATCGTCACCAGGGTGTGACACGGCGCCAGATAAAAATAAGATAGCAGCCATTGTAATCGCTCTTATGCTGTAATTTATAACTAAAGTGTCGTTTAGTTTAATCGAGTGACTTGCCAGTATTTCCCCGCTGATAAAATATTTTTAAAACATGTTTCAGGTGACTTACTGTGAACCAGGGAAAAAGTGCTACGGAGCACTAACAAGCTTGAAGTGGTGGCTCAGTAAAATAAATAAACATGGTTTGTAAAACAAGGGTTTTCCTTGTGAAATTCCCTTAACTGTAAATTACGGGGTTTGTCTCGAATTATGAAATAAAATAATCGGGCATTTTCAAGTTTTAAAAGATCCTGTTAAACTTCCGCTGTCCACTCAAATAATAAATACCACGGGTTTCTGTCCCGCGGCTCCTGGACCGGGTCGCACCAGAACGGGGGCCGTGACATTTATGCTCCATGGAACAAATGATGTGGATGTTACAAACTGAGAAGCAGAGGATGGTAGCTTCAATCTGTATTTTAGCTGGGAGAAAATTGATGTCCATATAAAAGATCTAAACCCCTAAATCCTAATCAAATAAATCATTGAAAACTACATTAGATGAGTTATATAAGGAGCAAAGTGGGTTCATATTAACAAACAGTTTAACATCTCCATCGGCATTCCAGTAGTGGTGGTGAAAGAATGCCACTCCAACGCTGGTGGTTTTGGGTTAATCCCGTTAATCCCAACGACAACAGTTCTACTGAGGTGATGGTGACAGTGGTTGATGAGGTTGAAGATGATGGTGAGAGGGTGAGGTGGTGGTGGTGGTGAAAGGTGGAGGTAGTGAAGATTAGGGAAGATGAAGAGGGTGGGGTGGGTGGTGGGTCCCACATGAATTTTTAAATATTAATTATATTTCTTTTAATTTTTTGGTTATTTATTAAACATTAAGGGTATTTAGGTCATTTCACACCCACTTAACAATGAAAAATAACTAAATTAGGGATAAAAGACATAATGTGTAGGGGTTCGTAAACATCGAGTACGTTTTTTGTACTTTTTAAAGATAAAGGACACACTTTGCAATCTAGTATCAACATAAAGGACGATTTTTGTAATTTACTCCATCATATATAGATGAGGATAGATATAGCCATCAAATCTTCCTCAGGCAACGACCCATTTGACACTGCTATTTTGGTTGTTACATGCTTTTCTCATCTTCTTAATATCTCCCCTTCCCTTGTTGCTTCTTAGTAATCTAATCAAGTTTATGTGAATTTTATACTTGCGTTAGATTGAGTTGCACAACAAGTGTTCAAGCAGGGCCGGTTCAATCATTTTGGTGGCCTAAAGCAAACCCGAAATTTAGGGCCCCCAACTCCTAGTTTGTGTTTATTTTCCTTTTAAAATGACTGGATTCTTATTCCCAATTTCTATTCAAAAAAATAATTATAGTTAATAACTCCCTATAGACCATAAATTATAGCCAGTTCTTTTTATAGTTATTCGTCGTTTAATAAAATGTGGCTTGTAAATTTTCTAAACCACCCGTGTTTTCACACGGGTTTATATCTAATAATTAAAATAGAATATTCATAATAGTAGCCAGGTGACCCACATGGGATACACCTCACTTTTCAGATTTCAAGGAAAACAAAAGGGTCTTCTTCTTCAAAAATTCTCTGCAACTTTGCTCCGGCCGAATCTCCCACTTTTCTTCAAATCTTTCGTTTCTCATTCTCCATCTCTCTCTATTATAGTTGAACCGATAGGTTGTATTGTATTGATGATATCACGCTTACATTACTAGATATTATAAAGAGTAAAATATTACACTAAGGTACCCTCTAGTATACAAAATATGAAATACTTGGTCTAACAGATATGATATTCAGAGATATACTCAAGGGTATCCAGAAAAAAAAAAATCGAGAAAAAGAAAAAGAATTACATTTCACAAAGAAAGGTTGAGAGGTATCCCGTGCGGCCCACATAGATGTGCCCCTGGTTCCTCCCATATGATCATTTGGTTTGCGCTAGACTAGGTGAAGGGGTTGGGCCTGGGCCCAAAATGGAGGGCTGTGCCCAGTCACTAGAGAATGAAGAGCCCAAATTGGTTAACAAGAAGCAGGCAGGAGTATCGTAGTTTTGCCCAAAAGAAAACCTCATTCCTTCCCTGGTACATTAGCAGAAGAATACGGTCGAGACGAGAATCATCAAATGAATTAGGGTTGACGGGTATGAAATGTTTCATGGCTCAGAACCAATCGAACGAACGAACGAAAAGGTACGTTGTTTTGAAGAAAACCTTCCTAGGGTTTTGAGAATTGCATGATGTTTGGCATATTCTTCATTTGATTAATCCTTGAAATAACCATGAAAACAAAACGAAGAAGAAACAGAGCGAGAGAGAGATGATGAAACGAAAACACAAAAGCAATCAAGAGAAACACAGTCCAGCCAGGTATCAAATCATATGAACTCACATCATATATAGATGAGGATAGATATAGCCATCAAATCTTCCTCAGGCAACGGCCCATTTGACACTGCTATTTTGGTTAATATCTCCCCCCCTTCCCTTCCCTTGTTGCTTCTTAGATAAATCCTTAGTAATCTAATCAAGTTTATGTGATATTTGCACCTTTTTCTTATCTTATAGATATACATAAAATTCAGGAAGCTCATTTGATCTGGGATTGCAAATTTGTATGAAGCTGGACCATCTAAAGGTAATGCAATATTTTTTTCTTTTTCTAACTTCCAACCATCACTTAAACATTTTCATCAACCAATTAAACACCTAAGTACAAAGAACTAACAACATCCGCGCGTGAAATTTTTTTAAGTCATATACAGTTGCATTACTATATGAATCATCCATAATTTATAAAATGTTTAGGCGTTTTAATTATGTGTCCTTGTGACACATGCACACATACTTTTACAGTTGCACACGATCCACTAAAATTTGCAAACAATGTTCACAATGAAACAGTACAGATAAAAATAAAAATACAAGCAGAAGTAAACTTTTGATTTAAAACAATACAAATAAAAATAGTGCAATACAGAGAATATTTTTCTCATCTTACTTATTCGATTAGCATTCTGATTGTTGGTGAGCCCAAACTAGCTATGCAATGGTCGAGGTCGCCTTCATCTGAAATCAGAAGAAAGCTACCTTTTCCGTCGTTATACATGATTCGAAAAGCTTTCTGCCTCAGTATCTTGAATCTCTCTGTCACTCTCTCCCGTAAGTATGGGATACCTGACGAAATGGGTAGTTGAAACTTTACGGTTTCTCCAAGATAAGAAGCCTTTATCATCTTCGCCAAGGGTCCGGTTGCTAAGTTTTCCTCCTACCAACACAAGAAGAGTTATCAAAATTACTTGTGTAACAAAACACTTTTTAATCAAAAGGATCTAGTCCATTATTATATTTTAGAAAACTGATAAAAAGCAAACAGCCAAGAGATTTTACTCACATTCAATAAGTTGCGAATCTGAATGAATTCTTCAACATAATTTTCCTTCGGTTCAGCTGTGACAAGCTCGATGACCCCTAGTAAACTCTGGTGAGCACCCTCATTAAGCGATACAGGCACGACTAACTGCCCCAGAAACTGATTTTCAGCTTGAACTGTCCTTTGATCCGACACTCCTATTCGGGCTGCTAGGCCAGCTAACCATTCTGGATCAACCGTATTACCTGGTCCAATGGGAAAGTCGTAACTGAGACTCCACTTCCTGTAACGCTTAAGCGCCTTATGGTCTTTAGTTGAACCTTTTTTAGATGACCAAAAAGGTTGATCTTTCACAGTGAGAGTCCACCCATGGCCTGATGCTGTGTATTTCCAATACAAAAGGGCTCCCGAAACTTCTCCAAAATTAAATCTTTTCATTGCGTTTTCTATATTTGACTCCATATTTGAAAGCTAAAGATTTTTTTTTTTTTTTTGTGATTGAGGAACTGGTTCATTTGTATTTGGACTGGTTCGTTTATATAGAGTTCAAAAGGTCTTAACTGGGGGGTCAAATTATTTGGGGGTTCAACTAATGGTTGCAAATTTCAAACTGTGAGCGAAAAAAGCATTTCTCATCCACTTATTTTACACATAAATTAAATGAAATTATTAATTAATTAATATATAATTAACATCCACTAGGTTGATGTTCATATAGTCCAAAAGGTTCTTAACTGAGGGTCAAATTATTTGGGGTCCAGAGCAACAGTAATGGTTACAAATTTCAAAAAGTGAGCAAAAAGAAGCATTTCTTTCCACCTATTTTACACACAAATTAAAAACAAATAGTTTATTAATACAAAGCTTTAGTTAGTAAATTATCAGTATAATTCTTTTGAAGTGTAACATGACTATTTACATGAGATTATATAACTTTTTGTACTTTTATTTCTAACGAGCTTTGGGTAACCGCTACGTATTTAGTTATCCATGCCATTTTTGCGTGTTTCGACCTGCAAAACAGACATAAAGCCTTTTAAGTATCGCATTCATCATTTTATTCCTTATTTCGGTATTCTTTCTATATTCTTTGACTTGTTGTGTTGGTTTGCTGTTCGTTTTCGAGCCGAGGGTCTCTCTGGAAGCAGCCTCTCTATCCCTAGTGATAGAGGCAAGGCCTGTCTACATCCCACCCTCCCCAGACCCTATAAATAGCTATGCTATTTGTGGGACTTACTGAGTATGGTTGTTGTTGTTGTTATTCATCATTTTATTCCTAAGAACGCCAATTTACAAGTAGAAGCATGCATATAAAAATACTCACTTTCAAGCAAGCTCAATTACGCCAAAATAAAAAATCCAAATTATTTAAGATGTTTTCGGTAAACATCAAATAAACCATTATTTTGAATGAAGACCTCAATATACAATCTACCTTCGTAGCTCTAGTCGGCAGTTAAAAGAACCTTAATATTATACTGTGCACCTTAGTAGTTCTTTTCTGTAGGGGTGAGCATGGTGCGGTTCGGTTCGGTTATTACCTCTAACCGAAACCATAACCGCACACTGCGGTTATCAAAAAATCATAACCGTTCGGTTTCGGTTAATCGGTTATTGCGGTTAATGCGGTTTCAGTTCGGTTATAGGTCGGTTATTTTCATTGTTTCTAATGTTGGACTTTAAATGTGTGGGTCGAGCAAAATTAATGCGCAAACAATAAATATATGGTTAATCAATTATATTTCACTACCATATGCATACTAATTCCAAAACAAAAGTAACACGTGTAGTCACGTGTTATGTGGAAACATACATACGAACACAAAGTGGTTTTTAAATTCGACACTTTTTAATCAAAACATAAAAAGTTGTAGTGCATTCTTTATCAAAGTTGGGTCATGGTTAAAAGTTAAAACATTCAAATACTTCACCAAAGATACATATTGATTAGGCCATGGTTAAGCATTTAAATACAAACTTAAAGACCTATGGTGCTACAGATTTGGCTATGTTTAAAATATTCGGTTCGGTTCGGTTATTTGGGGTTATGAAAATAAGAATAACCATAACCGAACTGCAAAAATCGGTTATTAAAAATATAAATAACCAACCCTTCGGTTATTTCGGTTATCGGTTATTTGGGTTCGGTTTTTTCGGTTATTTCGGTTACGGTTCGGTTAATTCGGTTGTATGCTCACCCCTACTTTTCTGGTTGGTTGGTTAAAAGTTATCGAACAATTTCTATAGATCTTTTCTCTCAAATTGTTAGGACTTCTGATGTTTAGTTATTCATATATTATTGTATTTTTAGTTGCCAAATTCTTTCTTCTACCTCTTATGTTACATTTGTATTATACAGGGCAACAATAATATGACGAGGGAAATCTGTTTATATATTCCATAAATGATAGAAAAATTACAGGTAAATGGACAACAAGCCCTCTACACATAAATTAAATTATTAATTAGTTCACAATAAACATCCACTAGGTTCGTGTTCATGTAGTCCAAAAGGTTCTTAACTGAGGGTCAATTTATTTAGGGGTCCAGGGAAACAATAATGGTTACAAATGTCAAAATTTGAGAAAAAGAAGCATTTCTCATCCACTTAATTTACACAAAATTTAAATTATTAATTAATTAATTTACAAGCTCACAACTTCACTTTTGGAGTATTTTGGAGCTCAAGACTCATTCCTAGTGATCATTAGTCGTGCATAGGACCTTGGTAAGTATCCTTAACATTTCTTAATTCAGTTTAGGTTAGTTAATTAGCCTAAAGTCAAACCGTCATAATTAAGATTTAACTTCGTCATTAATCTTAATTTGTTCAGTCAAATTCCAAATTGAAAGTACCTATGAGTCGGTAATGATGTGGGCATTAAACCCTTAAAAGGGCACCCTCTGATTCCCATTCTAACTGAGTCAATTGTCGGGTCAAAGTTAATCTCAAAAAGTCAACAGAAAACTTATTTTCAAATTAATGCACAATTAGCAATGTAGAAGCTATGCAACCTGTTTTGTCATTAATATAACTTGGTAATTAATGTAAGAACATGTCTAAACATGTTCAACTTGACAATTTTCAGTTTAAGCTCGGATTGGGACCGAAAGTCGCATACTTTGACTTCTGCTTTGACTTTCAGTTCTGACCCAATGTAGCATGATTTAGAAATGCCTTAGAGCTTTATTAGGACCAAGTTACCTATAAGTATAACCCTCTGAGATTATACAACTTGGTTCATTGGTTATCCGATTCATATGCATATTCCGTTAAAAGCCTAAATGTTGACTATTATGCCCGTATGACCTTAAAACGTGATTTTTGAAAATATAAAAGTATAGAAACCTCCATTCCTGATTTATAAACTTGTACCTAAAATTTGATATCAGTTTGAGGTATAGATTGAGAGTTATGCTCATTAGCGTAATTAGAAAGCCTTTTAATAATTAAATGGCGTAGTTAGCATATAGCCTATCTAAACCCAATTTTTGATACCAAACTATTTACCCACTGATGTAATATAATATTTTCGGATTTTTGAAGATTTTTATTTATTATTAGGCTGAGCATAACATAGAGTTCTAAGCTTATTTCGGTATTGCCGACTTTGCCATTTTGGCTATAAAATGAGTTTTACAAACCCTTTTGATACCAAACCTTTTTCTACTGATCTAATATGATAAATAAAATATTTTGAGCCTTCTGGAATAATAAAAATATCAGCTTTCCTTTGAAAACCCGGAAATGGCTCCAAATCGCCTTTTTAAGCGTTTTAAACGCATAGTATGCATTAAAACTATTTTAAACATATAAGGTCTGATGCCTACTGATATTTTTAGTAAATATTTGTACACTAACAGTAAGCAAAAGTTTTAGACTCAGATTTCCAGTTTTGACCTTTTAAGCTTATGTGAAATTACCAAAATGCCCCTATGGTGCAAAGCTTGGTTATAAATGATAAATTTCACATATATATGATACCCTACTGTTATAACTTATTAAATTAAGTATTTTTTTACTGATTATACCAGACTTATAACTCAGTTTAATATTTAAACTCTTTTATAATCTTTAAAATGACCAAAATACCCCTACTGAGCGTAATTTGAATTTAAATCCGTTTTTTGCATAATAGAAGATATCTTACTGATGTCACAACATATTAAAGACATATAAACTTAGGAAAACCTACATATGACTCTTATGGTTACCCGTTATACATTTTCGTGTTCGGATCGGCTTATGTAACTAGTTTGCATAAATAGTCGAAACGGGTCAAACCATATCATTTTGTCTCAAAACCCAGAATGTGTTTAAGCTACCCATAATTAACAAGCATACAAGCTTGTCAGGTCAAAACCACATTCTAAACCGGTCTTCGCTTTATCATGCGTTTAAACCGCGTCTACCTTTTGAAAACTAACCGGTCTAAGTATAGACTTAATTAAAGACCCGTTAGGATTCTAATAGGTTATTAAAAACCTTCGTTCCAGATTTAGGAGCCCAGTAAAAGCTATCTGTACTTGCTGAATTGATATACGGCTGGGATTGAATTTATATTTAGCTCAGGTAAATACTTTTAACTTATTTTCCCTATACGGGCTTGGGGTATGGTATATAAAATACCGCTTGGTCGGGCATTGAATCTTTAATCGAATAGAGGTTAATTCATTGAAATGACCCGTTTAAATTGTTTTGTTGCTTAAAGCCTTTGGGGGGTTAATGACCATGTCCCGGATATCCTTGGCATCATTTTACGAAATGGCCACGACCTAAGCACGAGGTGTAGGCGTACACCCGACGGTGCATAAATAAATAATAATGTACAACCGCCGGTTTCGGGAATAAACCGCTGCGGGACTATATCATGTGGTGTGTCTATTAAGCTCTAACCCGGTGTCAACCCGAGCTACTGAACGCATAAGAAACATGTAATTCTTTTACAAGATTATATTCAAATAATTATCCCAAGTTATAAAATGTTTGTGCCTCGTGCATTTAAATCAACTTTCTAAACCTTTTCAAAATGAGTCAGTTGATTGTATTTACCAGTGTAAACTGACGTATTTTCCCAAAAAGATTAAGTGCAGGTACTACTCGAAATAGGTTGGCTTTCTCCTTAGCATCAATAAGAGTCTCGCAAGCTTGGATGCATTTCAGTCTGTTGAACAATGTTTCTTTTTATTTGATCCACCTGTGGATTATTTTCAACTATTTTGTGATACTTAATATTACAATTTTATTTGGTTGAAATGAATCTATCTTTTGCTTCCGCTGTGCATTTAAATATTGTGTTGTTTGACTATTATAATATCAACTACGTCACGATACTCCCCCACCGGGCCCACCGGTAATACGTGGAAATATCGAGGTGTGACAGGTTGGTATCAGAGCCAACATTGAGTGAATTAAACACTAGTCCTTGGTGTTTAATCTCAGTGACACAGTAGCACATTCCTTGACCTTCTGAGTCTAGACTTAACATAGGAATATTCTCAGCTCTATTCGGAGAATTATTGCTTTCAATTCTATATATTTTAAATATGTCGCCAAGCAAAGAAGCCATAGTGGAAATTCTCCCCATTTGAAGCCTAGGGAAGGCCGAGCTTCGTACTATGACTAGGATTAACGTGCATCCAAGGAGAAGACATTCAGAAATAAAATGAAGAAGAAACTCCTTTTTGCTGAAGATCGTTTCCTTAGTAGTCCTTATAAGGACATATATATCTTTCTGTCCCTTCGAGGACAACATTATTTCTTTCAAGTCCCGTTCAGGGCAATTCTGTACCTCCTTTATAAATCATTGGAATATCTTATCTAAATTCCATTTATATCATTGTATATGAATATAATATATGAAATAAATTAAAATAACATTCCTTTTATAAGATCTACCATTATAATAAAATGGCAAAATCTAAAAAGAACAAGACCTAGCCCATGTGTCATTTTAAGGACAGGGCCGAGATGGCAGTTCCTCAATTAGATTCAGATCTTTATTAACATCTCAATTTAGGATTCTTCTGTGTTAAATATTAAAAGAATCTTAAAGGTAAACCTAGCCTATATGACGAGGCCAAGATGGTAGAACCTATTCAAAAGATTCGAATCCTTGTTAACATCTGAAAGCATATTAACATGTTTGACAAAATGTGATTCGATAAAACCACATAAGTCAATCTTAAAATTGGGTTATTCTAAATTCCCTTATTTATATAATCATCCCTTAAGGATGAAGTGCCTACGGGCTATAATTAACGTCCTCTGAGACTAAAGACAGTCGTAGCCTACAACTCCCTGTCAAGAAAAGGTAATGAACTTTGATTCAAGCCTTAATGCCTCGATTCTATAAAATCTTGGCTTATAATTTTATCCTTGTGACTTGGCTTTTTGTGCCATAATTATATTTTAATTAAATTTAGGATGATTATAATGAAAATCCTGAATAAAATAAATATCATTCCTTTTCTGCCAGTATAAATATTAAAAGAAAATCTTAAAAGGTATAACCTAGCTTGAATGTCATTAAAGACCTAGCTATGATGGTGAGACCTGTTTAAAAGAAATTCTGATCCATGTTAACATCTGAAAACATGTTAACACCTCTGACAACAGTGATGCGATAAAATCACACTTGTCATCTTTATATTAGGCTTTTCCAAACCCCTTATTTAGCATAAATGATCAATAGGAATCATGGCTAATAAACGTCGAACATGATGAATACATCAAAACATCCATTACGATGAATACCTTCGGGCAAAGATGTATGCATGAGAGAGATAGTTTTATTCATAACTTATTGTCAAGACAATGAACTATAAAATTTTCCGATCCAAAGGAATCATTGATTATGTTTTAAAATTTCCCTAGTGACAAGGCCTCTGTGCCGTCAAAAAGTCTTTTGGAACAAGCCCTTGTGCTATATAAAATGTTGGTACGACATTGACAGTCATGATTTATGTCCCCTGTCTAATAAATACGAAGGATTATATTCCGTTTAAGCGCCTAAGATGGATTATTTAAAAACCTAGGCAAAACATAATCAAATAAATTAAATACTATCTATTGGCCTATATGGTTTATTCGCACCATGGCTATTTAATTATCAAGTTCGACAATTCACTATATAATTAAACAAGGTATTATTACTGGGTTTGTAGCCTTCAAAGCTTCACCATGGCTGACTCCTCTGAAGCACACAATCATCTAGTTGATCAAGATAATGATGCAAGACTGAACTTAACAGGCACCGAGTTACAGGCTATGATAGATACAGCCGTGAACAACGTTGTGGACTGTGTATTAAAGGATCATAAGCGAAAGTGCGATAATACCCCAAATAAAGGTTACAAAAAGGGTAAGACCGGTTCAAGCTATAACCAGTCCAAGCCAAAGGAGGCAAAACCCAAATGTAAAACCTGCAAGAAGAAGCACTTCGGAGAATGCTTCTATGGACAAACCAGGGGATGTGACATCTGTAAAGAGATGGATTACAAGACCCATGAATGCAAGGATTTAAAGGACAACCAACAGTCAGGTAAAAAGACCAGATGCAAACCTGTAGGAAATACCACCTCGGGAAATGCATATTTGAATCTCAGCCTTCACCTTGTGGAATCTGCAAGTCCAAGGAGCATAAGACCTTGGATTGCAAGAAATTGAAAGATGCGACCTGTCATGGTTGTGGCTAAAAAGGGCACATAAAGACCCGCTGCCCAAAGAAGGCGACTAGAGGAAAAGGCACTCTAAATTCACAAGCTAAGCCTTGTGGAATTTGTAATAAGGAAGGACACCAGACTTTGGAGTGCCAAGACATAAAGGACGCAACCTGCTATGGCTGCAATGAAATAGGGCACATCAAAACAAATTGCCCAAATAAAACCAAGAAGCCTGACAAGGCTAAGAAGACCAAAGCTGGAAGCTCTCCAATGGATACTCAAGAGGCTATTCAGGATGACAATGTCTCAACAGGTACTTTCTTTATCAATAACGCTCATGCTAGTGTATTATTTGATTCAGGTTCAGATAAGTCTTTCATAGACAATAGATTTTGTAAATCATTAAATCTGCCTGTTAAAACTCTAAGCGTTAAGTACAAAGTAAAAATTAGCCGATAGTAACTCAGAGACTGCTTCAGCAATATTAGATGGATGTTTTATATCCATTAGGAATCATTCTTTTCCACTGTCCTTGTTCCATTAAAATAGAGGGACTCGACATAATAATAGAAAATGGGTTGGTCATCCTGTAACCAAGCCTATATTTTATGTGATGAAAAGCAAGTAGTTATCAAGACTCCTTATGGTGAGCCTTTGACCATTCAAGGAGATACTGGGTATGGATTGCCTAAGCACTTGATGAATTTGGTATTTAATACCAAAGCTTCGAGTATGGAAAACTTAGAAGAGGCAAACAACAGTCGCGATGCTAGAGATGCGACAAATGTTAATAGTGCGTTAAATATGAACCTCAATGTTGATAGAGTTAAACTCCAAAACTGTAATTTACGCAGCTGTTAGGAAGGCTATGAGAAAAGTCATAAATAGGTTCAAGAAGCCGAATGATGTTCGCTTTAAAACACATGTCGCTGCTCATGAGAAAAGCTATATTCATACTTCAAATGCGAAGAATAACCCAAACAAAATCATATGTGGCAAGGAGCTCATTCCTTTTGGGATGTACTTAAAAGTACTTCGTCTCTTGGAAGTCAAGAGACTTCAATAGTAAAAGGGGGCCATCGATTACATAAAATTGTTGAATGAAGAAGAAACCATTAAGTATATCAGCGGTTATGCTGGAAAGCACACAGTGAGTTGTGCGTCACAGTCATTCGATGGCAATGCTCTTGATTAGTAAGGACATTAATGAAGTCCACAAGAAAGATCCTCTTATACATTATGGGATGGCCCAAATTTTAAGGACCTTATTAGAAAAACCTATTATCCGCTTCACGAAATGGAAAAAGATGGAATAAGAATTTTCTGACTCTCACTATAAAAGTTCTAGCCTGTCGACACTATGTCGCAAATTTTAAATTCATTGGCTGAGGTAGTGCCCTATTCAATTTACCCAAAATCTAAGCTTAATGCAAATGATTATTGGTGATTAACATCGGCAATAAGAGGGCACATTAAGGTTTCAAAGCCTGCTTATTATAAATCCATTATGGAGCTACCTCGGTTACTCACGTTATTCAGATTAGGAAATAACCAGTCAAAGCCGAGGCTGCTCAAAATTTATCAAAGACTTTGCAGCTAAGTTTAAAAGGATTAAGAATGGAGGCGTTTAACCCTCCTGATGAATGATTAGATGCAATTCACATTTATAATGACACTAGATAAATCCCTTACTGTGATTTATTTTTGCTAAGAATTACGTTCGGTTTCAGGTGCTGCTAAGTCTCTCATAAGACCATAAGTTTAGCAAACTTTTAGAAATTTTCCCGTAAGAACCCCAGATGTTAAGTGTAAGGTAAAACTTACAGGCGGAATCATAAGAACCATTTCTTTTGTTCCTGTCAGAAGCCTTCAGTCGTAAAATTCAAGAAGTACCCTCTCTCTAGAGGAAGTGCGTCAGCATATATAGTTGATATCTCCTTGATCTCAATCGATTACGAATACCAGATGGGATGACAAAAGCGCCATATGAAGATTGGTGTATCTTAATATGTTCCATAGATTGCTTCCATGCCTGATCAGTATGGAGGTTTAATGCATGGGACCACAAAGATGTTCCGATGGTCATATGGTACTAAAGTCAGCTAATGGTATTCAAAGAAGACATCCAGAATGGAATTGTCCAAGTAAATATTCTCGATTAAGGAATTCATGGACTTGTAACATAAATTTGTCACTTATTTGACACAAGAAATGATGGATGAACTGGAGCCTGAGATTTGGAAAAATCTTTGTAACCTCCTTGTATCTTGATTATCTTCTCTTAAGATTACCCTGTTTACCTTCGGGGAGACAAGTAGAGTTAAGATTTACATCCCATTTAGGGCTGTATTATTATGAAATCTCCAAGACGGCTAGCACCATCATTGAGAGAATCGAAACCCTGATTAAGTAAGTTTTAAAAATAGAAGATTCATATAGCCTAACTCAATATTCTGAGAATTTGGTATAGTTAATTAAGAAAGACGGTTCATTTTGCTCATGCATTGATTACCGCAACCCTAATTAGGCAACAATTAAGAATTTGCCATCAGCTGCCCAGGATCGTCGATTTGTTCGACTAGCAGCGAGGATTAGCTATTCCTTAAGATTAGTTTTAAGCAGTGGTTGAAATAACAATCTCACCTTAAAATAAGCTTTTCTATAATGATTGTTATATAAGTATCAAGGCTGCTCCTTTAGATACATTGTATAGATGGAATGTTAAACATCTATTAGTAGACAGAAGATTGGTAAGTCCAATTACCAGGATATGAAAGCAAATTTTTGGTGGATAGGCTTGAAGAAGTCTATAACTGCCTATGTAGCTAAATGTTTGACGTGTGCGCAAGTTAAAGCTGAACATCAGAAGCCGTCAGGTTTGCTACAACAGCCTGAACTTCCCACGTGGAAGTGGGAAATGGTGACAATGGATTTCATCACCAAGTTGCCAAAGACAAAGAAAGGAAATGATACTATATGGGTGATAGTGGATAGACTGACTAAGTCAGCACACTTCCTACCCATTAAGGAGACCTATAGCTCCGACATGTTAGCCCAATTGTACGTAGATAAGATTGTATCTCTGCATGGCGTACCAGTGTCTATTATCTCTGACAGAGATACTAGATACACATCACATTTTTGGAAAAGTTTCCAACAATCTTTGGGCACGCGCTTAAATTTTAGTACGGCTTACCATCCTCAGACGGACGGGCAGAGTGAGCGTACAATCCAAACTTTGGAAGACATGCTTCTTGCATGTGTGATTGACTTAGGTGGTAGTTGGGATAACCACCTGCCATTAATCGAGTTTTCCTATAACAATAGCTATTATACCAGCATTAAGGCTGCGCCTTTCGAGGCCTTGTACGGTAGAAAGTACAGAACGCCCGTTTGTTGGGCGGAAGTTGGAGATGTCCAACTGATAGGACCTGAAATAGTCCTGGAGACGACATATAAGATTGTGCAGATACGCGATCGTCTCAAAGCTGTCAGGGATAGGCAGAAAAGCTACGCGGATTTAAGGCGTAAACCTCTGAAATTCGAGGTAGGTGACAAGGTACTACTTAAAGTATCACCGTGGAGAGGGGTAATGCGATTTGGTAAGAAAGGAAAGTTAAGCCCCAGATACATAGGACCATTCGAGATCATCGAATGTGTCGGATCAGTGGCTTATAAGTTAAATTTGCCTGAAGAGCTTAGTGGTATTCATAATGTATTCCACATCTGCAATCTGAAGAAGTGTCTAGCTGATGAATCACTAGTCATACCACATACTGATGTGCACATCAATGAGAGCTTGAAGTTTGTTGAAAAACCTGTGTCGATCGAAGATCAACAGGTTAAGAAGCTTCGAAGGAAACATGTACCGATCGTAAAAGTAAAATGGGATGCCCGTAGAGGTCCCGAGTACACGTGGGAGGTAGAGTCCACAATGAAAGAAAAGTACCCTCATTTATTTCCGTAAATCTCGAGGTCGAGATTTCTTTTAAGGGGGTGAGGATGTAACACCTCGAAAATTCATGACCAATATTATATCGACACGTGTCATGGGCTTAAAACGTGTAAAGGATTGATTAGAAGGACTAAAGTTGACAAACAAAGAAACTATGTGAATAAAAGGGTTCAAAGTGTCAACAATGGATAAATATACTTCACAATTGCCCCACATAATGTTTATAACCTTAAACGAATAAATCACGGATCAT
Organism: Helianthus tuberosus; assembly: GCA_030545235.1. Classification (NCBI taxonomy): domain Eukaryota; kingdom Viridiplantae; phylum Streptophyta; class Magnoliopsida; order Asterales; family Asteraceae; genus Helianthus; species Helianthus tuberosus. The sequence continues at coordinate 28,024 of JARYGA010013580.1, forward strand.
ACGAAGCTAATTGTGGAAGAAAGTGAGAGATTACAAACTACAGGGGTTAAATGTGTCAACATGTTTAAAGTATACCTCTGAGTGACCTTTTAGCAAACCCGAAGCTTTGAAATGATTAATTATGCTCACGAGAATAAGTGATAAAAATTTCAAAAGGTTTCGTTAAAGTATGAGAAAGTTATGACAATATTCATATACGAGGGGTTAAAAGCGTCAACGTTGAAATTTAAGACTTTTCGGTGATCGTATGAATAACCGGGGACCTAACAAAGTTTGTTTATGACTTGGAGTCCTTAAAAGTCAAGTTTGGGGGTTACAAGTGCAAGAAAGCATGTTAAAATCAAGTTTGGAAGGACCAGGGGCCAAAAGTGCAAATAACGAAACTTCTTTGGCCAGTTCTAAACACCCACACGGGGCGTGTAAGCCCAGGCAGGGCCTTACGCCGGCCGCCTGACACCGCCAGATACAGAAAACACTTCCAGCTGCCTGTTCTAACCGGTTACACCGCCTCAATTCACCATTTCTTGATTCTAGGGGCTTGTTTAATGTTTTAGAAGGGCATAGGGACAATTGGAATGATCCCATAACATCCATAGACTTTGTTTGGCATGATCTTGTGGGATTAAAGTCCCAATATAAGAAGTTCTATGTTGCACCATTTGATCACCTTCACTTGCAAGCTCACAACTTCACTTCTGGAGTATTTTGGAGCTCAAGACTCATTCCTAGTGATCATTAGTCGTGCATAGGACCTTGGTAAGTATCCTTAACCTTTCTTAATTCAGTTTAGCTTAGTTAATTAGCCTAAAGTCAAACCGTCGTAATTAAGATTTGACTTCGTCATTCATCTTAATTTGTTCAATCAAATTCCAAATTGAAAGTACCTATGAGTTGGTAATGATGTGGGCATTAAACCCTTAAAAGGGCACCCTCTGATTCCCACTCTAACTGAGTCAATTGTCTGGTCAAAGTTAATCTCAAAAAGTCAACAGAAAGCTTATTTTCAAATTAATGCACAATTAGCAATGTAGAAGCTATGCAACCTGTTTTGTCATTAATATAACTTGGTAATTAATGTAAGAACATGTCTAAACATGTTCAACTTGACAATTTTCAGTTTAGCTCGGATTGGGACCGAAAGTCGCATACTTTGACTTCTGCTTTGACTTTCAGTTCTGACCCAATGTAGCATGATTTAGAAATGCCTTAGAGCTTTATTAGGACCAAGTTACCTATAAGTATAACCCTCTGAGATTATACAACTTGGTTCATTGGTTATCCGATTCATATGCATATTCCGTTAAAAGCCTAAATGTTGACTATTATGCCCGTATGACCTTAAAACGTGATTTTTGAAAATATAAAAGTATAGAAACCTCCATTCCTGATTTATAAACTTGTACCTAAAATTTGATATCAGTTTGAGGTATAGATTGAGAGTTATGCTCATTAGCGTAATTAGAAAGCCTTTTAATAATTAAATGGCGTAGTTAGCATATAGCCTATCTAAACCCAATTTTTGATACCAAACTATTTACCCACTGATGTAATATAATATTTTGGGATTTTTGAAGATTTTTATTTATTATTAGGCTGAGCATAACATAGAGTTCTAAGTTTATTTCGGTATTGCCGACTTTGCCATTTTGGGCTATAAAATGAGTTTTACAAACCCTTTTGATACCAAACCTTTTTCTACTAATCTAATATGATAAATAAAATATTTTGAGCCTTCTGGAATAATAAAAATATCAGCTTTCCTTTGAAAACCCGGAAATGACTCCAAATCGCCTTTTTAAGCGTTTTAAACGCATAGTATGCATTAAAACTATTTTAAACATATAAGGTCTGATGCCTACTGATATTTTTAGTAAATATTTGTACACTAACAGTAAGCAAAAGTTTTAGACTCAGATTTCCAGTTTTGACCTTTTAAGCTTATGTGAAATTACCAAAATGCCCCTATGGTGCAAAGCTTGGTTATAAATGATAAATTTCACATATATATGATACCCTACTGTTATAACTTATTAAATTAAGTATTTGTTTTACTGATTATACCAGACCTATAACTCAGTTTAATATTTAAACTCTTTTATAACCTTTAAAATGACCAAAATACCCCTACGGGGCGTAATTTGAATTTAAATCCGTTTTGGGCATAATAGAAGATATCTTACTGATGTCACAACATATTAAAGATTTGGTAAATGTAGTTGTTATGGAAACTTATAGACAATCTGTTTCGCTCAGTGCCACGCCCCGATGTTTCCGCCATCGGTTGGGGTGTGACATGAACCGTGTAGAAATCTGCGTTGTGGTGGTTAGAATTAGCTATTGGAATGATCTAATATTATAATTATCTTGGTAACATAAATAATTATTATGTAGTTTAATGCTCTAACCTGCTCTTGTGCTCTTTGTGCTAAGGTTAATTCCAGAAGAGTAAGCATTGGATCTTCTAAGTCTTTCGGCTGAACTGGTGGCAGTGCTTTCAACCTATAATCATCAAATGGAGTATAAAAAAACACTTACTTTTTGTTTTTTAGAGATATATTTGTAGCAGAGGTTATTTTTGGGGCTTAGTTTGTTACCTGGCAACATATTCTACAGTTTGTGGCGTATCAGGGTTTATGGCAACTTCTGTTAGGTGGGTGGACTCAAGTTGCATCACTGTTTTTGGTCACGCAAACGTTAGGTAATAAAAGCCTATATTATATTTGCTAGCCTATGTGTAACAACTCTCATCAAAAGTCCTATATATTAAATTAATCTGACCAATAGGAAACCCTAATTGAGAGACCCAAGTGATTCTGCGCAAACCCTAAAATTTTCAGAACAATCAGAATCAGGATCAGGGCCCCTAAAACTCAGGGGGGGGGGGATATTTCCTAGTTACGTTTATCCACATAAATAACTGTCCAATTCGAATTTTCAGAAATTGTCGACTCAGCTGAGCTAGTCCCATACGTGGCAACCCTATGAATAAAATAAGTTGCTACGCGGGCCGCGTAATGATAGGCATAAGGTTCACGCGGGCCGCGACAATGTCAAAATTCACCTATAAATACAGGGGCTTGGGACTTGATTCCTGGCTTCAGAACGACGAAGAAATTCCAATTCTACACGGAGTTATGCTTTGTTTACCACAATTAACACACACGGATCACTAATCGACGCCGCAATCAGGGTATTAGCTCAATCGCTGCTACGATTCATTGTCCGATCGATCAATATATCCAACGATTGTTTAAGTGCTGCTCAAATTGAGTTTATACTTTGTTATTCATCGTGATTTCGACTTGAATGTTTGAGTGCTGTTCGAACTCGGACTATACTCTGTCATTCGTTGTGAATCCACTGAATTGTTAAGTATTACACTTGTAAATCGTTGTGAGGGTTTGATCTCGTGAGTTATCGTAAAGGCTGTATTGATTACTAATCCAGAATTGTGTGCCTGTTATTAAATTTAGGTTAAAAGGCTAATCAGTAGGCTAAACTCTGCTCAAATTAAATCTGCAATGTGAGTCATTCTCTTTTTATCAACTGTTTTACAATACCTCAAATTATTTTCAAAAGGTTATAATTACAAGGACTAAGTCATGGATATCTTGAATCACTGGCTAGTGGGGTATTGTGCACATTACTAATTTTCTCCCAGTTAGGTTCATTGACCTACTAGGGATAATCACTGTTAGGTTCATTGACCTACAGGGATAATCATCACTATTTACGTTCATTGACTTAATAGTGGTATGACCATCGTCACCATTGTGACATGTCACCATTGTGACACAGCGCCAGATAAAAATAAGATAGAAGCCATTGTAATCGCTCTTATGCTGTAATTAATAACTATGCATCATTATGCAAAATAGAATGATTCACTAAGTATTTCCCGCTGACAAAACCTTTTTCAAACATGTTTCAGGTGAACTGTTATGAATCAGGAAAAGTGCCATATAGCACTACAAGCTCAAGGAAGTGGCTTAGTATAAAATAAAGAAACATGTTTTGTAAAATAAAAGATTTCTTCGTGAAATCAAACCATTGTAAATTACCGGGTTATATCCCGAATTGTGAAATAAAATAATCGGGAAATATTTACATTTTAAAAAGATCCTGATGAAAACTTCCGCTGACAAAACTCAATTAATTAAATACCACGGGATTTCTGTCCCGCGGCTCCTGAAACGGGTCAAACCGGGTCGGGGGCCGTGACACTATGTATAATAAATTTAGTTACTTGAGTATTTTGAAACTTGTGTTTGTGATTGCCACAGTGTTGCCTGGTCCGACATCTAGCCCGATCAGATGTCTTTTGTCTGGCCAAAGAGTTATCTCTACCCGGTTCATCCTGTATTGTAAAGAAACATTTGTTGTTATGATTCAACAGTGGTATTAAACCGTTTAGGAATGTTTATAAAGCTTACCGCTCGTCGCGTTGGACCACCTTTGTTAAGATTAAGTTCTTACTGGTAGTAAATGGATAGTTCTTCTCGACACGACCAATAAAATTTGGAAATTTTTCAAGCAATAAAGACGATTATTAATAGATTAGTGTAGTGTTAGTTGTATATTCGTGTTTAGATGTACCTGTTAGTACTTTGTTGTTTTTGATCCTGTTGAACAGAAGGTCATATGATATAAAACCAAAACACATGCTCGGTATGCTGGGGTTCTCAACAGGCACAAATTTCGCTTTCCGTCCAATTAAGATTGAGACAGTGTGGTTAACAGTAGCCATGTAGTCTCTTGCGTTTGTACAGACATACCCACTAACCTTATAACCCGATTGAGGTAGTGTGGTTAACAATAGACATGTAGTCTCTTGCGTTTGTACACACATACCCACTAACCTTATAACATGAGTTAAGGCAAATTATTGAGTCAAAGTACTCAATTTCAAGTGCGTCACCGGTGGCTTCAATACCATCGCCTTGCGTTGATAATCATGTTTAACGGTTAGGTAGTACAAATACAACATGTAATAATCATTTTAAATTTCTTGTTGATTCAATAGTAGGCTACTAATAAAGGATATTTGGTTAAAACCGACTGTTACAATGGCTCTAATTTGTTTTAGGTAATGAAAAGTAAAAGCAGTTTATTTTAGTAACTCTGATTTCTTTTAGCAATTTATCATAAAAATGATATAAGGTTTAATAATATAAGACTAAGCATCAATTTGTTTATTGTTTATGTAAACTTTAGAGAAAGATAACATTTATTAGGTATGTCTTACATGTTGATCAACAAACTGATAGCAAAGCTCATCTTTCTTGTTTGTTGTTGGCTTAGCAACCATGATCCATTTCTTAACAACCCTGATTTCTATAACTTGTGGCTTTCCCATAGGCCTAATATCCCGTACGCGCTTGATTGCCATCCTCTTTATATTATGTAGGCTGCATGTTTACCACAAGCTACAAGGTCAACACGAATGAAATAATGCTTTATGTTGGTAATAAGAATAAGAATGTGCTTGTAAACTATAACAAAATTTTAAAGCAAATAATCACACGAGTTTATGTAGGAAGTAGTAGGTATTTATGCGCAAACATAAAAGATATATATTATATAGGAAATCTTAATGCATACCGTTCGTAGACCAAAAAAACCGTTTTTATACTTTATTTACAACTGTGTAGGCTATGTGTTTTAGTAAAGACAATTAATCTCAGCAAGAAAGTCAGTGTAAACAATATTTTTGGTAATGTTCTCATCATTGTTACCATCTGGTACTATAAGTATTCGTAGTCATTCGGGAGCAGTTGCCCTTGATAGGGCAACATATAATTGACTGTGTGAATACAGGTTATGGCAAGTAGACCCCTATTTTGTCTAGTGATTGCCCTTGGCTTTTGTTTATGGTCATTGCGTAGCATAGCCTTACTGGAAATTTTTTTCTTTTAAATTGAAATGGAAGTTCTAGGTCTTTATGAATCAGAGAAATCTTTGGTATGAATACCCGCTTGCCAATAAACTTCACAGTCATTATAACTAAGACAATCTCTTAAAAAGTCCAAAAGTGCGAAAATCATCAAAGGATACATTAAAGACTAGTCGGTTCCAAATGATTCTATCTTGTCTATCTGTTTTTATTTTATTTATTTCTGCATTTTTAGTTTTTATTTTCATGTTTCAAAACTTTTCTAAAAAAAAAAAGCTTTAGATTGATTAGACGTTGAGGATAAACCGGTACTAAAAGCTCTTGTGTCCTTGGACGACCTCGGTATCTTACCAACGCTATACTACGCTCACGATGGGTGCACTTGCCCAAATGTGTGTTTAGTGTTAGTAGAATATCGTGTTTTATAAATTTAAAACTTTATTAATGTGTAAACTGGGCTTAAAATATCAATAAAAACATATCACGCTTTGCACACACCAAGTTCCAACTTCAACCCATCACTATCCAAGTCGCCAGCAGGGAATCAATTGTTTTTTGCAAAGAAGAAAATGTGAGTGGAAAAAAGAAGCTGATGATGTAAGTGAAAAAAAAGAAATGGATAAGGTTATGAAAGGGACACTTGTAACAAAAACAAACCACAAAAGGTAACTTTATGCTTTCTATGCATTATGTACAACCACATAAAGCACATACCACCAATTAAGCATAAAACACAACCACACAATGCCTATTCATGTTGAAAGTTATACTTTATATAAATATTAATAATGAGTTAAATTATAATATATAAATAACTAATTTGCAAACCATAATTATTAGGAAATTTATTTAAACTTATAGTAATTAAATCGCCTCTCGTGTGGTATTTCATATCTAGGATAATCGCTCTCGTTCGTTCGGTTTCTAAACTTTTACTCGTGTGTTATTTTACAAGGAATCGCAAATGAACCACTGTGAGTGAATCTTACAACTCCCCTTTTTATTTTATTTATACGTTTTTGGGGTGCATCATGTGTAGCATATTTTTATCGCATTTTACAAGTTCAATTCCATGCAATTACCATTATGTGAAGTATCTATGTTATGTGTTGTTTGGTTGTTTATCATTTGGTGCATTTTCATTCATTTTGGGTATCACATCATCATAGGCTCGTCTGTTCCCCATTACCTATGAGCGGAACTTGACTTTGTCAACCATATGAGGTCAGCTCCGTTTGATTGAGCTTAGACCTTGCAGCACACCATAATACCGTTCAATATACATACATTCATCAGCACACCATAATATCGTGCAATATGCATACATTCATTAACACACCATAATACCGTGCAACATGCATACATTTCATTTGAATCATTTGAGTTGGTTTGTTTATTGTTTGAGGTTGTGTTATGAGTTTTGTTATATGACATACTAACATATTTACTTACATCGGTTAACACACGTTTTTCTCAATAAACCAAGTTTAAACATATTATTTTCTAATAACAATAAGGTTCACTCACCAACCTTTGTTGACCCAAAATCTATTTTTACACTTGATGTAGGTGAACAGGTTTGAAGAGAAGATTGGACATAGGATGGGTCTTACATAACAATAAACGGATTAGTGTAGTTTATTTGTTATAAACAATGTCTTGTGTTTGTAATTGTTTATTTGAATTATTTGTTTTGTGAAACAATTGTTATGAATTAATGATTATTTAAAACACGCAATAGCAAGTCATAAGCTTTGGATCAACCCAATCATGCCTCGATCACCTATCCGTTGCGGGTCAGAGGGTGACATTAAGTGTGTTTTTGATGATTTTGATGAATCTGATGATGAAATTAGTTAGTATTATTATTTTTATAATATATATATATATATATATATATATATATATATATAATTTTTTTATTTATTTATTAATACAGCCTCGGCTTTACACCTCGTTTTGCCTTGAGGCTTAAGTCTCGTGAGGCGAAGGGAAAACGCCTCGAAACTCGTTTCCGTTCTTTTAAACCTTGGTAGAGCCAGTTGTTAATCTGGTTGTTGCGTTTAACAGTTGGGCTCGCCTTGTGGGATATGAAAATGAACCCACTAGGAGTTCCCCCATCGTGGTAACTTTTGTTGTCCTCGGTAGCTTCTCATATCCTAGCGGCGATTCTATGTCGAACTCCAGATTCAAAGATCTGGTTACGGCTGGTCGTGTCACGGCCCCCGTCCCGGTTTTACGCGGTCCCGGAGCCATGGGACAGAAACCCGTGGTATTTATTAATTGAGTTGACAACGGAAGATTTAACAGGATCTTTTAAAACTTGAAATGCCCGATTATTTTATTTCATAATTCGGGATAAAACCCCGTAATTTACAATAGAGGAATTTCACGAGGAAATTCCCTGGTTTACAAAACATGTTTATTTATTTTAACTGAGCCACCACTTCAAGCTTGTTAGTGCTCCGTAGCACGTTTTCCTTGAATCATAGCAGGTCGCATGAAACATGTTTTAAAAATATTTTATCAGCGGGGAAATACTGGCGAGTCATTCAGTTTACATAAAATGACACATGGTTATAAATTACAGCATAAGAGCGATTACAATGGCTTCTATCTTATTTTTATCTGGCGCCGTGTCACCTCCTGGTGACGATGGTCATACCACTACTGGGTCCTTTCACCCAAGTAGTGATGATTATCACTGTTAGGATTTATTAGCCTAACCGTGAGAAATTAGTAATGTGCACAATACCCCACTAGCCAGTGATTCAAGATAACCATGACTTAATCCCTGTAATTATAACTTTTGAAAATGATTGGAGTATTGTAAAACATTATTGATAAAAAGAGAATGACTCACATTGCAGATTTAGACGGGCAGAGTTTAGCTTACTGATTAGCCTTGTAACCTAATTTAAACAATAATGCACACGAACTAGGTTAAGAACTAATACAACATTTACGATAACTCACGAGATTAAAATCCTCACAACGAATGACAAAGTGCAATACTTAAACATCCATCTAATTCACGACGAATGACAAAGTATGGCCCTAATGTGGGCAGCACGTAAACATCCATTGGATTGATTTCAATCGATCGGACATTGAATCGTAGCAGCGATCGAGTTAATACCCTGTATCGTAGCAGCACCTAGCTATCTTAAATTTCGAATTTGAGCAGTGAGACTTCATTTTTGAGAATTTTTTTCGACACCAGTGAACAGGCCATGATCAGATCTATTTATAGCTGAAAAATAAGGTTCACGCGGCCCGCAAGGGTTACCTATTCATAGATTAGGGCTAGCGTGTCATACCTAGGGCTGCCACATGTACGACACGTGGCAAGTTAGCTGATCCGGTGTTTTGATGTGTTGTCGTGGCCCGCGTAATCCTAGGCTTACTCTTATGCGGCCCGCGTGAAGGTCAAATTTCACATTTTCTTGGTTTTTCATGCATGTTAGGGTTTCCGGGGTCCGGTTTGTCACTTACGAGTCGTTTTGGGACATTTTTGAAGGTCCTTACATCCTCCCCACCTTATTTAAAATCTCGTCCTCGAGATTTACTGGAATAAGTGAGGGTACTTTCGCTTCATTTCCGATTCCAGCTCCCAAGTGTACTCAGGTCTTCTCTTCGAATCCCATTTGACTTTGACTAGTACCAATCTTTTGTGTTTGAGAAACTTGATCTTTCTGTCTTCTATTTGAAGCAGTTTCTCCACGAATTTCAACTTTTCATTTACCTCTACATCTTGAAGAGGTACTACCAGGGATTCATCGGATAAACACTTCTTAAGGTTGGATACATGAAATACGTCATGTACTCCAGTTAACTCTTCTGGTAGTTGTAAGTGATATGCGACTGGCCCTATTCACTGAATTACTGGGAATGGTCCTACGTATCTTGGACTTAGCTTTCCTTTCTTCCCGAATCGAACTACTCCTTTCCAAGGAGAAACTTTCAAGAGTACCTTGTCTCCAACTTGAAATTCTAGTGGCTTGCGTCGATTATCGGCATAACTCTTCTGGCGATCTCGAGCCATTTTCAGTCTTTCCTTGATTTGAGTGATCTTGCCGGTGGTCTCTTGTACGATTTCAGGACCTGATAATTGACTTTCTCCTATCTCTACCCAGCAGACTGGAGTTCTGCATTTTCGTCCATACAGTGCTTCGAATGGGGCAGCTTCAATGCTTGCATGATAACTATTATTATAGGAGAATTCAATTAAGGGTAGGTGGTCATCCTATTTTCCACCAAAATCTATCACACATGCCCTAAGCATGTCCTCCAGGGTTTGGATCGTCCTTTCACTTTGTCCGTCTGTTTGAGGATGGTATGCAATGCTTAAATTTAGTCGGGTTCTCATTGCTTCCTGGAAACTAGTCCAGAAATGGGAAGTGAAACGACTATCTCTATCCGATACAATGGAGAGTGGAACTCCACGTAAGGATACGACTTCATCTACATACAATTTTGCCAACCTTTCTGTAACATCCCGAAAATACAAAACTTTATATTAGAATTATAAAGTGTATAATAAACAAGAAAAAGCTAACTAGGATAAATAACCCAGTTAGTTAGGAGTCTTGTAATAATACACGAAGGGGTTAAAAAGCCAAGATTATAAACTAAATAAGAGTGGAGGGGCCTAGGTTGTAAAAATTGAAACTTGTATTACCAATATTTGATAAAAACAAAACCAAACACCCCATCAGAGGGGGTCTGGTCGATCAAGAGCAGGAGAGGGCGACACCCTCATCCTCAAAACCCTAAATCTACTAAACTCTCAAATTGAAGGCTCAATCCAAGTTGAAATCGAAATATGAACATAGAATCGTGATCACCTCGACAAGAGGATCATAAGGTATGTCGAATTAGGGTATTTCGATTCAACCCAAGTTCTTGCATGTGATTGAAATCGAGTGTTGAGCTTAATTATGTGTTGTAAATATGAAATTGATAGTGATATAAGGTTTAGGGGCAAACGCTAGATGATTTCTTGTCAAATCCTTGCATGATGGTTGTATGGATCAAAATCATCTTAGTGGGTGATTAATATGTTAGTAGAACTTGATAAACACTAGAATTAAAACTCTTGTTCTAGTGTAAACTGAAATTTATGAGATAATCTTTAAATTACTGATGTTAAAATATGTGTATATTGTCTAATTGAAGTTAATTAGAGTGACAAACTCAAGTCATGAACTTGGTTTAGATCACGGCCCCGTGTCCAGGTACCTGAACTAGGCATTTTCTACAGAACCTTGGGCACGGGGCGTGTAGGGGTGAGCACGGCCCCGTGCTGAACTTGCTGTAATGAAGAAAAATTGTCGGGAGGCTCTGTTTTTGTGCATGGGGTGTTGGTTCAAGCTTCCCTTATCATCCTTCACCATCCCGAGTGTGTTTTATTCCTGAAAAAAAAATAAACTAGAAAACGTAAAAGTTAATCTAAACTAAAACTACGGATAGTTCCGCGGAATGCCTCCGTGGTGCGCCACGTTTATAAGGGTCCTTGGCTAGACCCACCTTATCGGGTGGTTCTGGCTCATCTTCAATTAGGGGGTCGTCATTGCCGAATGGATATTTCATTGATCGCTCAAGATCGACACTTCTTTTAAATGCCCCTAATTGAAGAGGTAGATTGTTGAACTTCCGGTTTTTCAAAGCTTCGTGAGTTTTTACAAATGGTCGTCCCAACACTAGAGGAGCGTCATCGAGGATGACAAAATCGGTCGGGATTACCATTTGATTTGTTTGAACCAATACATCCTCAACTATACCGATTGATTTTATTACTTTCCGATTGGATAGAAAAATGGGTATTTGAAGTGGAGAAAAATCACTAATACTTAATTTTTCGAAAATGTAGTTAGGCATTATGTTAACACAAAGATCTTTATCGATTGTGACATTACTAATAAACGAATTTTGAAAGAAACATGGAACCGGTGTAATGTTAATTTCAAATGGGTCTTATTTTATTAGTGAGGTTTGATCATCAGTTAACTTAACACTTACCGTTTCGTCAATTTTAGTGTTAGTATTTAACTCGTTTAAAAACTTAGCATGAGTGGGTACTAAACAATGATTTTCAAAAGAAGGTGACAAGAGATTAATTTCTTCAAAATTAGACTCTTCTTGAATTTTAACGTTGTCGGACTCACCTTTTTCGTTGTTTAACTCATGTGTCGGTTTTTCACTTATTTGTTCTTCCATTTTTACACTTTCGGTTATCTCTTCCTTTTTAATTCTTCTCTTGCGCGGGATTCCTCTTCCCTTGCACGAGATTCTTTTATACAGCGATCGATAACTCTAATGTGTTCTAATATCCTATCGGTCACTTCGGTTATAGAAAAAGAATCAGGATTTTCAAAGCTTGAATCCGGTTGTTCGATCCTTTGTTCCTCATAATACCCATATAAAGTAGATGGTTCACACCATTGTTCTTCATTGTAAGCATATGATGGATAAGGGTCGTAATTTTGTTCTTCATAATACTCATATGAGGTGGGTTGTTCACGCCATGGTTCCTCATAATAAGCATACGAAGGTGGTGGCTCATATCTTGGTTCCTCAAAGTATGAGTATGAAGGCTCATACCTTGGTTCATCAAAATATGAGTATGAGGGAGGAGGTTCATACCTTTGGTCTTCATATGATGTGTATGAAGTTGATGGCTCGTACCTGGGTTCCTCATAGTAGGTGTATGAATTGGATGGTTGATATGAGTGACAATTTTGAACCGAGCGTGTGTTACGACAATTAGTGCAATAGTTACCCCTATAATCATCCTCCTCATAGGTGTAGTTGTAGCCTCCTGAGTATTGATCCATAAGAATCACTCAGCAGACCACAACCAAGTCCCGAGATCAGAAAACAAAAAGAAAAACGGAAACAGAGGCTGGACACGGCCCCGTGTTCAGTGGACACGGCCCCGTGTTCAGAATCTGTATCTGGGCGTTTTAATTAAATTTACTGATTTCGTTGAGCACGGGGCGTGTTCAGTGAGCACGGCCCGTGTTCAAGCTTCTGTTACTGGGTGTTTTATGAAAAATATGCAGCACGGCCCCGTGTTCAGCGAGCACGGCCCATGTTCAACCTACTGTAAATGCAAAACTAAACTAAAATGCAGAAAAATGTGGGCCCGTTTTGAAAAGGTTTTGAAAAACTGATTAGGCCGTCGATTTTAAGCTTTCCGAAAATCCTTGTGTCCCCGGCAACGGCGCCAAAAACTTGATGCGTGTGAAGTGTTATATATTTTAGGTGTATATTTTAAGCCCCTTTAACACTTATTTTTAGCCAAGTTTTAAATTTATAAAACACGATATTTTACTAACACTAAACACACATATGGGCAAGTGCACCCATCGTGAGCGTAGTATAGTGTTGGCAAGATACCGAGGTCGTCCAAGGACACAAGAGCTTTTAGTGCCGGTTTATCCTCAACGTCTAATCAAAATAAAAAGGTTAGAAAAATGTTTTAAACTACGAAAAATAAAAACTAACTAAAGTGCTGAAAAGAAAATAAAAAGAAAAACAGATAGACAAGATGAATCACTTGGCTCCGACTCGTATCTAGTGTAACCTTTGATTATTTCCGCACTTTTGCACTATTTTAAGAGATTATCTTAGTTATTGTAGTAGGCCCCTCTTTTGAAGGTGACGTTATCCTCACCCCAGTAGTTTGAGTCAGCAAGGATACAATCCTAAAAGGGTGGATTATTGGAAGATAATTAATTAAGTTATTAATGCAAATTATGGTAGGCCCCTCTTTTGGAGGTGACGTTACCCTCGACTAAGTAGTCTGAGTCAGCAGGGATACAGTCCTAAATAGCCGGGTTATATTATTAATAGTAGTTAACTTATGAGGGGATCAAAGAGTTTGGACCCCCGCCATCCAATACCGTTAAGTATTGAAGGAGGTCCTACTAAATTTGACCCAGGTCCATTGCAGGACCTCTAAACGTTGAACAATGGCAAGACCTTTACCAAACCGTTCCCTTAACCCCCGATCAGGTAGCCAACATACCTCCATATAAACCGTGGAGATATGAATGGTGAAAATCTTTTATTTTATATAGACAGTAAAATAATGCCAAGACACCATGGACAAACGATAAGGAAAGATCACCTTCAACATAAGCAACTAGTTATTAAAGTCATTAATACAAAACCAAGTAAAAAGTGCAAAAGATTAGAAATAAAAAGTATTACACTAGACACTTTGTCTTCACCAAGTGATGTAAGAGACTTAGGCAAACATGGCCTTGATTGTCAAGAACTCTTACGATCAATCTTGGATCCCGAGACGACTCACACACTCTACGATGGACAATGGATGATGGTGGTGGATGATGGTGTTATGGTGGTGGTGGGTGGTGGGTGAAGTGTGAGAGAGGTGGTGTGCCAAGGGATGGTTTGAGCTTGAGCCAAGCACTTCTATTTATAGGCTGAACAGAAGCTCGGGCACGGCCCCGTGTCCACATCCTCTCTTTCTTCATTAAATGCAGCTTTGTCTTATTAGTTGACCACGCCCCCGTGTCCGCTGAGCACGACCCCGTGTGCAGAAGAATCTTTGTACTATGAAGATTTGCCTGGATTGTGCGAATCTTATAGTTGACCACGGCCCCGTGTCCGCTGAGCACGGCCCCGTGGTGGGCAATAGAAGCTTCTACCACTTTGTCTTTTCTGCTGACACTTGGGCACGCCCCCGTGCTGGCTGAGCACGGGGCGTGTTCAGGCCTCTGATCTCTTGTTTTGCTTGGGAAGATGCTGTCGTGGGGTCGGGCATGTCACGTTTTGTTCCTTTTCTTGTATTTATGCTAGATTTTGATGTCTTTTTGCTTCTTTTGTTAATTTGAGCTCATTTAATCCTGAAAATACAAAAGGAAGACAAAAGCACACTTTTTCCAACATTAGTACTAAAAAGGGGTTAGTTTTATGCCTCATTTGATGAAATTTATATGTTAATATTTGAACACATCAGTAATGGCATCTAAAAGGTTTAGAATAAGAAATTTGAAATATACACTTATAGTTAGAAGGGATCGAATAAATGCAAGTATAGTAACTTTTAGCCGAATGATCGGTGAGACAAATATTGGTATGATAAACAAAACGAACATGTCCGTAATGAATTTACAGAAATACAGGAAGGAAATAGCCTAAAACGGTATGCGAATTGGAGCGAAATTCACAAAATAGTCAAATGGCAAAATCCCAGCGTCCACCGTAAATTACGGTCTCCACCGTAATTTACGGTGGAAATCAAAAATGTTACGGTGGGTTATCCCTGTGTTACGACAGAACCAGAATCATTCAGGGTCTACCGTAACTTACGGTAGACACCGTAAGTTACGGTGGAGCCCATAAAACTTGTATTTTATTCACTTTTCGATGTCGGAATTTGTATATATATATGCTATACTAATGTCAAAACTAATGTCTTTAGTTGTTTGACCCTAGGTATGGATGAGATTCTCCCGGATGGTGATCAAGTACGTAGTCAAGAACCGAACACGCATTTTGAAGCTTCCGCACCAAACTTAATCTTGTCTAGACTTTAATCATGTTGTAAATGTTTTTTTGTTAGTCGTGTTTTGAATCCTTTAAACTAGTTGTTAGTTGACTAGCAAGGGTTAACTTTAAACTTGTTATGCACTATCTTGCATTTGTTTTGGGTACTATAACAAATGTGTATGGTCTTGAACACGAAAAGTTTTAGTAAACTCTGAATAGTATAAAGTTCATATAATTATTAATATAAATTCCGTCCAGTATTAAGGGTGTTACACTTTCCATGCTAAAGGTTTCTTTCATGGGTAGAAAATGAGTTGATTTGGTTAATCGATCCACAATTACCCAAATCGCGTCATTACCTTTTCTGGTTTTGGGCAACTTAGTAACAAAGTCCATAGTTATGAGTTCCCATTTCCATACCGGCATTTCTAATTGTTGTAGTAGACTTGAGGGTTTCTGGTGTTCTGCCTTAACTTGTGAACAAGTAAGACACTTAGAAACATATTTAGCTATGTCCTTTTTCATTCCTATCCACCAGAAATTATTCCTTAAATCTTGGTACATCTTATTATTTCCCGGGTGCATAGTATACCTAGATTTATGGGCTTCCTCTAAAATTTTATTTCTTAATTCTCCTTGCTTAGGTACCCAAATTCTTTTCTTATGGAATCTCCAAATTCTATCACCTCCTTGCTCTAATTCTTTTACTCGTCCCTTCATTCCTTCAGCATCATCCTTGATTGCTGTTTCCTGAATATTTTTCAGTTGTTCCATTAAATGTAACTGTAGATTTAATCTAAGAGCACGAACTCACTTTTGCTTTTCATGATACTTATGACTTAAGGCATCTGCAACTACGTTTGCTTTTCCTTCGTGATATTGAATATCACAGTCGTAGTCACTTAGAATCTCCATCCATCTTCTTTGTCTCATGTTCAATTCTTTTTGCCCAAATATGTATCTTAAGCTTTTATGGTCTGTATAGACAGTAAACTTACTTCCGTACAGATAATGTCTCCAAATCTTAAGGGCAAAAATTATGGCTCCTAACTCTAAGTCGTGAGTCGTATAGTTTTCTTCGTGCTTTTTCAATTGCCTTGAGGCATACACAATTACCTTCTTGCGTTGCATTAGCACACATCCTAATCCTAGTTTAGAAGCATCACAGTAAACTTCAAAATCTTCTGTTCCTTCTGGTAAGGCAAGAATTGGGGCGTTTATTAGCTTTTGCTTCAAAATCCTAAAGGCCTCTTCTTGCCTAGGTCCCCATTCAAACTTAACTGCTTTACAGGTTAGCTTAGTTAATGGTACAGCTATTTTGGAAAAATCCTTAATGAATCGTCTATAATAACCAGCTAACCCTAGAAAACTTCTAATTTCCATAGCTGTTTGTGGGACTTTCCATTTGGTGATCGCTTCTATTTTGGAGGGATCTACGTGAATACCTTCGTGATTCACCATGTGTACTAAAAATTGTACCTCCTGTAGCCAAAATTCACATTTCGAGAATTTGGCGTAAAGCTTCTCCCTTCTTAATAAGGTTAAGAGTGCATGCAGGTGCTGACAGTGTTCATCCTGGCTTTTGGAATAAATAAGTATATCATCGATGAAGACAATTACAAATTTATCCAAATACGGTTTACAGATCCTATTCATCATGTCCATAAATGCTGCAGGAGCATTTGTTAGTCCGAAGGGCATGACTGTAAACTCGTAATGACCATACCTAGTTCTGAATAGGGTGAGCAAAAGGAAAAACCCGACCCGACCATTACCCGACCCGACCCGAGAACCGATCAAACATAAAATACAGAACCGATTCACTACCCTAAATATAGGGTCGGTTCCGGTCCATAAGTCAAAGTCGGGTTTCACCATGAAAAGAACCGAGAACCGACCCGACCCGATTTTATATGAAAAATTGGAACCGATCTAAATACCTAGGTACTTGGGTTCGAGTCGGGTTGGGTAATTTTCGATTCGGTTCTCGGTTATTTTCGGTCCGGACCTAAACTTGCTCACCCCTAGTTTTGAAAGCAGTTTTAGGTATGTCCTCTTCTTGTACCTTCAATTGATGATATCCGGAGCGTAAGTCGATCTTAGAAAAGTATCTAGCTCCCTGAAGTTGATCGAAAAGATCATCAATCCTAGGTAATGGGTATCGATTCTTAATTGTAACCTTATTCAATTCCCTATAATCAATACACATTCTCATCGACCCATCTTTCTTTTTCACAAACAACACTGGAGCTTCCCACGGGGATGAACTAGGTTGTATAAATCCTTTGCTTAATAATTCATCTAACTGCTTTTTCAGTTCTAACATTTCGGTGGGTGCTAACTGATAAGGTGCCTTGGCTATCAGCGTAGTTCCAGGAATTGGATGAATTCTAAATTCTACTTCCCTATTGGGTGGTAATCCCGGTAGTTCTTCTGGGAATACATCTGGGTATTCTGATACTACTGGAATTTCTTTAAGTTCCTTACCTTTTGTGTTAATGATTACCGAAATCATATACACCACTTCTTGTTTTCTTGAATAACTGGCCAACTTCATTACTGAAATGAATTTTAGTGGCTTTCGTGGCTTATCTCCTGTAATCACCACTAATTCTCATGTAGGTGTATGAATTTCTATGGAATTTTTATCACAAAGAATTCGAGCATGGTTGGCTACTAACCAATCCATTCCTAACACAATATCGAATCCGACTAAATTCATAGGTAACAAGTTTGCAGAGAATTTATGGCCTAGGAGTTCTATCTTTTCTTCTCGCAAAACTTTATCTATTTTAACAGAATTCCCATCTGCCGTTTCGACTTTAAAAATCTGCCTAAGGTTGGTTAAGGGTAATTTAAGTGCTTGGCAGAATGAAGTATTTATAAAACTTTGGTTTGCACCAGAGTCAAATAATACTTTTGCATAAACGTCATGAACTAGGAACGTACCAGCTATTACGTCAGGGATTAGTTCTGCTTCCTGAGTAGTCAACTGGAAGGCTCTTACGTTTTTCTTGGTAGTTCCTTCTGCAGGTTTAGCTTTGTTATCAGCTGGTTTGACCAATTTCGGGCAGTCTGGCCTAAAATGTCCAGCTGCTCCACAGTTGTAGCAGATTGTGGATTTCTTCCTCCTGCAGTCTTCTTCCTGATTCCCTGGAATTTTGCAGAAATTGCAATACCCCTTGCATTTACCAAAATGCTTTCTTTTACAGGTATTGCAAAATGGAACAGTGGAAGATTGCCCAGTTCCCTTTTTCTTGAAATTGCTATGGTTACCCACACGGAATCCCTGGGTAATCTTTTGGGCCACTTCCTTCTTCCGATTTTCTTCTCTTGTGCGTACAAACCCGTCAGTTAGGGTGTTAGCTAATTCCATAGCTTCGTCAATAGTGCGAGGTCTCACAGATTTAACGATATCTCGGATTTCGCCAATCAATCCCCAAATATAGCTGGAAATAAGTACCAGTTCTGGCGAAGCCAGGGTTGGTACCTGTAATAACCCTAAATTTAAAAATCAATATTCTAGAAATAAAAGAATAATAATAAAAATTTAGAATAAACTTAACAATTATCTTATGATCCATACTTATGTATATCAACCAAAACTATTATTATTATGTATAAATTACTCACTAGGAAACCCTAATTAAGACACCCAGGTAATTCTGTACAAACCCTAAAATTTTCAGAATTTTCAGAATCAGGATTAGGGCCCCTAAAACTCAGGGGGGGTAAACCCTAGCTAACGATTATCTTAATAACTTGCGGACGAAGTTGAAATTTTAAAATCTGTCGACTCAGCTAGGCTAGTCCCACACGTGGCAACCCTATGCACAAAATAAGTTGCCACGCGGGCCGCGTAAGAATAGTCTTAATGTCACGCGGGCCGCGACAAGGTCAAAATTCGACTATAAATAGAGGATGTTGGGACTTGATTCTGGGCACAAAAACGACGAAGAAACTCCAAATACGCGCTGAGATATCGTCCAATTACTCTCAAAACACACACGAAACACAAATTAGTATAGCGGGGTGCTGCAGAACAGGGTAATAACTCGATCGCTATTACGATTCATTGTCCGATCGATCAATATATCCAATGGATGTTTAAGTGCTGCCCACATTAGGGTTATACTTTGTCATTCGTCGTTAAATCGATGGATGTTTAAGTATCGTACTTTGTCGTTCGTCGTTAATTCGATGGATGTTTAAGTCGCACTTTGTCGTTCGTTGTGAGAATTTGATCTCGTGAGTTATCGTAAAGGCTGTATTAAGTTACTAACCTAGTTGTGTACATGTTATTTAAATTAGGTTAAAAGACTAATCAGTAGTCTAAACTCTGCCCGTATAAATCTGAAATATTATCACAAGGTAGCATCACTTTGGAATTATTAAGGTACGGATCCTTACCCCACTCCTTATTGCTTCATATTCAAATTGTTATCAAACCATTAAATTACTATATCCTATAAAACTCCTCACGTCTTTGATTATCGATTCATTTGACAGTCCGTTTGATTTCTATTCTAATCATTTGATTTAGCTTTCATGTCATGCGATAGTTTTCTGTTAGTTATACTCATTATCGCATGTTCCATTATATGTTACGTCTGGTTATGAAAATAAGTTTTATAAGTTATGTGAATAAGTCCATTTTTACTCTGATACCCTGAGTATCGCTTCTCGTGGAGTGTCCCACGAGCATGTTGTTGCGGCATCGACATCATGTGCTCCATCCGTGACGGAGAGATCAGTTCACGGCGTCTCTTAAAGTACAAGTGTGGTACATAAGGCTATTAGGAGGCGTATGGATCGATCCTAGGATTTAAGTATAAGGAGGTGGATAGCGGGTATGCCAACTCGCCATCTCATGTGATAATTATGCAGGAGTAGCTACCTGTGTATTGTCACGTTTTAAGTTTGCTCATGGGTACATCCGTAAGATATGATTATGAAATTAAGTTATTTGAATCAAGTTTCATCCGAATAACAATTCTATAAAGCGTTATTTGTTATTTGAGCCTAATATTCCGTACTGAGCATTCGGCTCATTCCGTAAACTTTTGTATATACAGGTACGCAGGTTACTTTGGGCGGGGAAAAGAGAGAAGAATAAAGCCTAGGACTAAATCTGAAGATGTTAGTTAATCAAGTCGAATGTGTCAGCTTGTATATTAACCTTAAGTTTAGTTGTCGTGTCGTTGTATCCTTGTCAAATAAATAAATGGAATGATGACTTTTGTTTATGATACTACTGTTATTGTGACACGTCAGCCCTTCCGGGTTGGGGTGTTACAGTACCACTCTAGCATACTCGAAGAATGTCGAAGTATACCCTCGACAGTCTACATCCACCATCCGGTGGTTCAAGAATTTATTTGCCATTTGTTCCTTTTCACAGGTTTAAAGGTATTCACCTTTCTTCCGAATTGGGTTTAAACACCCCGCCTGGAGCGCAAGTTATTCGGGAATAGTTCAAGGTGGTGGGACCAGTCCATGTAAAAGTGGCTGGCAATTTCGTTACTGAGTGATCCCGACAGAAATGGTGATACCCACAGCAAGATCCAACCTCAGGAATCCTGAGCAGAATCCTGAACTCCTATGCCAGGAGTTGGATACTATTGATGAGACAAGAGATGCAGCAAGGCTAAGGATGGCATCATATCAACAAAGGATATCTAGAGCATATAACAAGAATATAAGGACCAGAAGGTTCAAAGTTGGTAATTGGGTGTTAAGAAAGGCTTTTGAAAATACTACTAATCCTTATGATGCAAAGCTGGCTCCAAAATGGGAAGGACCATATGAGGTTGAATCAGAATCAGGAAAAGGTGCATACCGACTCAAGAATATGGATGGGGATATGCTGCCGAGATCTTGGAATGCTATACACCTTAAGCTTTATTTCAAGTGAGTTTAGAATTTAATTTCTAACTCAAGATGGTATGAATTCTATCTCTTTTAAATATGTTTGATTTAATTTATTCTTTGAGACCCAATACTGACTTAAGCATCGGAGGGGTGTTAGCCAAGCTAACACCCACCTTAGTTTGAAGATGTTTTGCAGTATATGCTTCGGGATATAGCACCCGGATATACACTCAAGATACTTCGGGAGATTAGAGGATTGGCCCCCTCTCTCACGTCTAAGGGATACTGATCCCTTCACATGTTTAAAGGTATTCACCTTTCTTCCGAATTGGGTTTAAACACCCCGCCTGGAGCGCAAGTTATTCGGGAATAGTTCAAGGTGGTGGGACCAGTCCATGTAAAAGTGGCTGACAATTTTGTTACTGTTGGCTATATCCTGAATCCTAAAGGTATATGAGGATTGATCACCCTCTCTCACGAAAGGGTATTTTCATACTCTCTAAGGTTTAAAGGTTTCCACCTTTCTAAGTCTTGGAGTTTATACACTCCCGCCTGTAGCGCACGAAAATTTGGGATTTCCCCCAGGAAACGAGGGATTTATCTCCAGTAAATTTTGGGTTTTACCCCTGTGTTTTGGTCAAAAAATCTCTTGAGGATAATGCAACCAAACTCTCTGTTACGGGGAATGATGCTTTAAATGTAGAACAATGATAAGGATCACTTCAATGTAAATTGCACAAACGACACAAGGATTTATACGGGGAAAAAGCCCTTGATCAAGAGTTGATCTCCGGCACAAAAAACCCCGGGTGATGGAAACTACCGATCACCAAGCTCAAATAAATCAGTAATGTTTACAACTTCGGATAGTAACGAGCTAGGTACAAGGATCACTATGGTGAAATGTGTAAAAGTGAGTGGAAACTGTTAAGTGTTTGTCGAGAGCTTCAAGAGTGCAATTGTACGAGAGTGTGTGTAGCTGAAAATGGCTGAGTGTTCTAATTCTAGCTCGTCACCCCTTTAAAAATAGAAGTTAACTATAATAACAAACTATCCGACTTTTGTGCCAAGCTCCCACGTTCTCCACAACGTCCATTTCCAGTCAAACGTGTGCGAAATACCCGTGGAATATTCCATAGTAACGTTGCCAAGACCAAGTCAAGCTTGTTACTCCTGCAAAATAATACGAAACACAAACAAACAATCGTTAGTATGAGGATCCTCAAGGTGATCCATGATCCTGATCCTGAAGCTCTTCTGAGGATCACTATCTGTCACAGAAGTAAGGATCACTTATTAGGATAACAAGTAAGGATCACTAATTGTTAGAAAATCCTCCCCTAACAATTGCCCCCAAAATATGAGGAGTAATATGTAAAATGAACGAATTATATTTTCTAGATCTTATCCGCAACTAACTATCGTGAATATAGCCGTTGTAGTAGAACTATCCGTTGCAACTATGACGTCACAGAAGTGACAACCCTGCACAATCATGATTATAAATAGGAGATATAGATAGGATCGATATGCATTTAAATTCGAAGAAACTCCCTTTAAATTCTTGGTCGAAGATCTATCAGGTATCTCTTCTCTTATCTCTCATTCTCTTACTCTGTTTTTCTTTCTTTCTATCATCTCTTCAAGAATGATGCTTCGGTCCTCCCCCGCCAAGGATCACCAGAAGGATAGTCCCTTGAAGAGTCAAAGGATCATCAAAGACTCGATACATGAGTGTTTTGGTCAGAAAATCTGATGAGGATATTGCAACCAAACTCTTTGTTTAGGGGAATGATGCTTTAAATATGTAACAGCGATGAGGATCACTTCAATGTAAAATGACAAACAACACAAGGATTTATACGGGGAAAAAGCCCTTGATCAAGAGTTGATCTCCGGCACAAAAAACCCCGGGTGATGGAAACTACCGATCACCAAGCTAAAATAAATGGTTAAATGTTTACAACTTCGGATAGTAACGAGCTAGGTACAAGGATCACTACGGTGAAATGTGTAAAGAGTGTATGAAATTGCTAAGTGATTGAACGAGAGCTTGTATGAGCGTTTGTACGAGTGTGTGTAACTGAAAAATGGCTAAGTGTGTTCTCCTAGCTCGTTACCCCATTTTTAAAATAGAAAAAAACCACCTAAACTAACTATCCGACTTTCGTGCCAAGCCTCCACGTTCTCCATAACGTCTACTTTCGGTCAGGCACGTGCAGAATAGTTCAGGAATATTCTCCAGGAATGTCGCTTAGACTTGGTCAAGCTCAATATATCTGTGAAATGCTACAAAACATAAGTAAACAATCGTCAGTACGAGGATCCTTAAAGTGATCCATGATCCTGATCCTGAAGCTCTTCTGAGGATCACCACCTGTCACAGAAGTAAGGATCACTAGTTAGGATAACGAATAAGGATCACTAATCGTTAGAAAATCCTCCCCTAACAATTGCCCCCAAAATATAAGGAGTGAAATTGTAAAATTAGCGAGTTATGTTTTCTTGATCTTATCCGTAACAAACTAACGGATATATAGCCGTTAAAATAGAACTAGTCGTTGCGATGATGATGTCACGGAAGTGACAATCCTGCAGAATCATAATTATAAATAGAGATATAGATAGGATCATCATGCATTCAAATTCGAAAGAGACTCCCTTTAAATTCTCAGTCGACGAGCTACCAGGTAATTCTTTCTCATCTTTCTCCCTTCTTACTCTGTTTCTCGACCTTTATCTTCGTCAGTACGAAAATGTTGCTTCGAAGTTCACCGGGCAAGGATCACCCAAAGAACAGTCCTCCGAAAAGCCAGGGGATCATTGAAGATTCCATTAAAGAACGCTGCTGCTTCAATGATGTTCAGATAGATAGGATTCGCTATTGTTTTCCGGCGAACACCGAATTCAGGCCTTTTGACCCCAATGCCTTGAGCGATCATATCTCCGATAAGTGGGTTGCTTTCCCCGTCACTCCTTTCACCATATGCTATACATATCCTTTTCCAGCCTTCACCCAATCTTTCTTTTCCCTAACCGGCATCTCTTATATCCAAGCCATGCCGATGATTTGGAGGGTTTTGCACACCCTTGAAAGGATCATCGATCAAGAGGGGATAGATCTAGGAATGGCAGAGCTGGGAGAACTGTATGATCTTACCACCTTTGGCTCTCACCATTATTTGTTCAAACGTAAACCCAGTGAAGAACACCCGATCTTCAAAGCCACCAAGAATGATGCTAATTGGAAACGACGCTTCTTTTTTATCAAGAGAGATTCCATCCAGGATGGAAAGGATCTTCCTAAAAAATGGGCTACCCATGGTAGGATGGAGGATCCTGAGAAGGATCACCAGGAACTTCCTTTTGATGTAAGGATAACTGATATTTTTGCTTTCTTCTTATGCAGCTATCACCGTTTCACACCTCAAACTGTCCCCTGCTGCTAGGGAAAGACTCCTCGCTTTCAAGAGACTTGATCCTGAGACAAGAACTTTCAAGACAACAACCCAAGATTCACAGGAGGTCTCCTCAGGCTCTGTCACAATGTCAAGTAAGTATCCTTGTTTAAGATTTAAATATATAGTGAAATATGAACTAGGAAAAGATACTTATCTTGCTTTAATTGTGTAGGTGCTGAAAAATCTGCCAAGCCTGTATCCCAATTCAACACTGCTGACCTTGATGTCGTACGACCCAGAAGGAAGAGATCCACCAGCAGTCCCAGCATTTCCATTCCAAAGGCACCCACTAAAGGAAAGGGTGTCAAGAAGAGGAAAACTTCTGATGCTGAGGATCTTCAGGGTCTACCACTGATCCGCCACCAGTTCCTTGAATACTTCAATGAAGTAAGGATCCTTTATTCTGCCTATGTATCCTACTCGCATGAGGATCACTTGGTCTTGAACTGCTTTTATCCTTTTCTTTTGCAGAAATTTGCTGAGATTGAGGATTATGTGGGCCACGTTGAGGATCAAGATAAAAAGATTGCCGATCTCCAACAGGTTGCTGTGCTCAAGGATCTTGCACTTGCTGATGCTCGGAAGGAACTCCTAGATGAGAAGACCAAGACAGCCAAACTTCTGATCCACCTTGACTATGAAAAGCATGAACTTATGGAAAATGCTAAGGTCTCTGCCGCCATTACGATGTACCAGACAAAATTGAAGATGGCCCAGGAAGCTCAAGATCCTAGCTTTGATAAAAACAGCTGGGATGTTGAGGGTTGGAAGGAAAGGTTGGCTGATCTTGAGGATGAGGAAGAGGAGGCTACTGAAGTCTTGGCGATTGAAGCAAGTGGCAGTGGGAAGGATCAGGTGAAGGATACCGCAGCTGGAGGAGAAGAGGATGCAGCAAAGGTGTAGGCTGCACAATTGGGCGATGATGGATATATGTGCCAAGGCCGGAGCCCAATTTTTTTTAGTTTGATGGTTGTGATGTTTAAAACAATTTCATGGTTTGTACTTTGAACAATAGGTTTTAGGATTAAGGATCATGTATGATCCTTTGGACAATAGGCAGGATTGCAATTGGTGGAGGGATCCTCTGTTTGGGGAATGAAGCCATTGTGATCCTGCCGCCTTTATATTCCTGCACTACTTTTGAACTCGTTATCATGGACACCCTTTACCTACCCCAGCGGACGGGCCACGTTTTGCTGGTAGAAGCTCGGGTAGGTAATTTTGACAACCTTTAAAGGGTTAGCCTTATGTTAATAAATAAAAACTTAACCTTTTGTCGCTTATCTTGTGTTGCTATCCTTTTTAGTATGTTACTTTCCAACTGTTGTAATATTCATTCTGTTTATACTTATCAAGCCTTGAAAAATTAGAAAAGATATCCAAAAAATTTAGGAAATGAACAAGGATCACATATCCCATAACCGATAGGTTTTAAAAAGTGATATGATTTAAGAAA
This sequence comes from Helianthus tuberosus, assembly GCA_030545235.1. Classification (NCBI taxonomy): domain Eukaryota; kingdom Viridiplantae; phylum Streptophyta; class Magnoliopsida; order Asterales; family Asteraceae; genus Helianthus; species Helianthus tuberosus. The sequence continues at coordinate 54,227 of JARYGA010013580.1, forward strand.
TACAAGTTCAGTTGTCAAGTATAAGGGTTATTTAGAAGAATAATAAATAAAATCAAAAGAGTTAAGGATCATACCTGAGGATCCAAGTTAGAATCCTAACCTTAATAAGGATAACTATAAGATAAACCTTAGAGTGAAATAAGGATCAAGGATCCCTAGCTGCCTATCTTCAAGGACCTGAAATAGAGCATAACTTGGGACTAAGCCAATATAAGAAAAGAGTTAGCAACTGGGGACAAGCCCAAGGATAACTGGGGACAAGCCCAAGGATAACTGGGGACAAGCCCAAAGATAACTGGGGACAAGCCCAAGGATGACTGGGGACAAGCCCAAGGATCGTGTGTAAACTGGAGTATGGCCCTAACTGGCGTCTATCCAAACTTAGTGACATGAAGATGCCAAAACCTTAGCTAACGTGAAAACGTTAGAAACCTTAGCTAACGTGAAAACGTTAGAAACCTTATGAACGGATGTATGGTACGTCTACCATTATACGTAGGATCCTAAGCATATCTAGAACAATGGAATTATCAGCCCCTAGAACGAGTACTGGTCCCAAAGCCTTGAACTATACCAGGATCATCGTGCGCTACAGGCGGAATCTGGGGACAAGCCCATATAACTGGGGTTTAACCCAAAAGACGGATTGCTTCTGTGGATAACCAATGTTGTGCTAAAGATACCTGAACTTTCAAAACTTGAGCTCACGTGAGAGATGGATAAAGGATACATGATCCTTATCCTTATAAGAGAAAATAATAAAAATGAAATAGCTTAAGTTTAGGATATTACCTAAGTAAGGATCACCGATCCTCTGAGGATCCTTTAAGGATATCCCTATCGTGAGGATCACCTATGCCATAAGGATCCTGCTTACATGAAATATTTCTTCAAGTGGACAACATTCCAAGCTCTTGGTAGCAATTCACCTTCCATGGTTAGCAATCTATATGCCCCCTTTCCTGCTTCCGCTTCAATCAAATAAGGGTCTTCCCATTTTGGAGCCAATTTTCCATCAGCAGGATTGGTGGTATTCTGAAATACTTTCCTTAACACCATATCTCCAACTTGAAACCTCCTGATCCTAACGTTTTTGTTGTAAGCACCAGCCATTCTTTGTTGATAACTGGCCATCCTTATCCTAGCCATATCCCTGATTTCTTCAATAGTATCCAGGTCTTGAGCCAAGTTTTCATCATTTTCCTCAGGATCACGGGTACTTGTTCTAGCAGTAGGAACCACCATTTCTGTTGGGATCACCGATTCTGCCCCAAACACCAAAGAGAATGGTGTTTGACCAGTAGCATTCTTAGGGGTTGTCCTGTCAGCCCAGAGCACATAGGGTAGTTCTTCTGCCCATTTCCCTTTCTTGGATCCAAGCTTTTTCTTCAAATTGTTGATGATGATCTTATTGGATGATTCTGCCTGGCCATTAGCTTGTGGGTGGACTGGTGTTGAAGTTATCATCTTAATCCCCCAGCTGTCACAAAAGTTAGTGGTTCTGCCCCCAATAAATTGGGAACCATTATCACATATAATCTCGGAAGGAATTCCAAATCTAGTTATAATATTTCTTTTAATGAAGGATATAACTTCCTTTTCTCTGACTTGGGCAAAAGCTTCAGCCTCTATCCACTTGGAGAAGTAATCAGTCATAGCTAACATGAATACTTTCCCACCAGGTGCCTTAGGGAGCTTTCCAACTATATCCATACCCCATCTCATAAATGGCCAAGAGGAGGATATAGGATGCAATAATTCAGCTGGTTGATGAAGGATATTGCTGTGTCTCTGGCAAGGATCACATCTTCTGGCAAACTCCATAGCATCTTTCTTCATGGTTGGCCAGTAGTATCCTGTCCTCAGGATCCTTGAAAATAAAGCTCTGCCCCCAGTGTGGTTTCCACAATCTCCTTCATGGAAGTCTTTTAAAACTTCTTGAACTTCAGGATCCTCAATGCATCTCAAGTATGGTCCTGCAAGAGATCGTTTATACAACATATTATTCATAATTGTGAATTGAGATACCTTAGATTTGAAAGCCCTAGGGTTTTCTCCTGTAGGAATCTCTCCATGTTGTAAGTATCTCATAATTGGTGAAATCCATGATCCTGATTCTGAGTAGGATTGAGTATCCTCACTGGGGATAACTGCAGAATCATTTCCTATCTCCATAGTCTGGTGATCCTCGATAGCCGGGGTCAGGATATGGATAATAGGAATCCTAATATCCTCTGGGATCTTCAAAGATGATCCTAAGTTAGCCAATGCATCAGCTTCTATATTTTCTTCCCTTGGTACCTGTGACAAACTAAAGGAAACAAAAGAGAGTGCCAAACTTTTGACTACCTCCAAATATTTGGTTAGCTTTTCACCTTTGACAGCATAGGATCCATTAAAGTGGTTTGTAATTAACAAAGAGTCTACATGTACCTCAAGATACCTGATTCCCATATGCTTAGCGATTTGCAAACCAGCAATTAGGGCTTCATATTCAGCCACATTGTTAGTGGTTTGGAACTCACAAGCTATAGAATGGGGTATTATGTCCCCCTGTGGTGATTTTAGTAGTATTCCAAGCCCTGTGCCTTTGACATTTGAGGATCCATCAGTATGAAGTATCCAAGGATCCTTGGTCTCTTCTAGCTGCTGGACTTCTAACTCAGCTTCTTCTTGTAAATCACTACTGAAATCAGCCACAAAGTCAGCTAATGCTTGGGATTTGATGGCTGTCCTAGGCTCATATCTTATATCATATGCACTCAGCTTCACTGCCCACTTAGCCATCCTTCCTGACATCTCTGGTTTCCTGAGGACATTCTTAATTGGGAAATTAGTTTTAACAATGATAATATGAGTTTCAAAATAATGTCTTAACTTTGTAGATGCCATAATTAATGCAAGAATAATTTTTTCAAGGTGTGAATACCTGGATTCGGCATCAAGTAAACTTTTACTTACATAATAGACAGGATGTTGTGTACCTTCATGATCCTTAACAAGGACCGCACTTACTGCTTTTGAGGATACTGCAAGATACAAGGATAACACATCGCCTTTCTCTGGTTTCATCAAGGATGGGGCTGAGGATAAGTAATCTTTGAGGGCTCTCAAAGCATTTTCATGCTTCTCGGTCCACTCAAATTTCTTGTTCTTCCTTAGGATATCATAGAATTCTTTGCACTTCTCCGAGGATTTGGATATAAATCTGTTCAAAGCTGCTATCCTGCCTGTTAGCCTTTGAACATCCTTAGCATTGGCCGGAGATTTGATGTTTACTATTGCTTTGATTTGTTCCGGGCTAGCTTCAATGCCTCTCTTAGTCACCATGTATCCTAAGAATTTACCTGCTTTAACACCAAAATGACATTTTGAAGGATTAAGCTTCATATTATATTTGTCAAGGATATCAAATGCTTCCTCCAAATCCTTTAGGTGATCCTCAGCTCTTATGGATTTTACCACCATATCATCTATATAAACCTCCATAGTTTGTCCGATCTGATCCTTGAACATCATATTCACCAGCCTTTGGTACGTTGCACCTGCATTTCTCAATCCGAACGGCATAGCAATATAGCAATATATACCAGTTGGAGTCATGAAGGCTGTATCCTCTTGGTCGGATGGTTCCATTTGGATTTGTTGAAATCCAGATGAAGCATCCATAAAAGTTAACAGTTCATGACCTGCAGTTGCATCCACCATGGAGTCAATGTGGGGTAAAGGGAAAGGATCCTTGGGACATGCCTTATTTAAGTCTGTAAAATCGACACATACCCTCCACTTTCCGTTTTTCTTTTGAACAACAACCACATTGGCCAACCATTTTGGATACTTGACCTCTCTAATCATACCTGCCCGGAGCAATTTCTCTACCTCTTCTTGGATAATGGCATTCCTTTCTGGTGCAAACTTCCTTCTCCTTTGATGGATTGGTTTGAAGGATCTGTCGATGCCGAGCTTGTGAGTGATAACATCTTTAGATATGCCAGTCATATCTTCGTGTTTCCATGCAAAGGTAGTCTTTCTCCTTTTGAGGAAGGATATGAGGTCTTCTTTCATTTCGCCAAGGATCCCTGATCCGATATAGATTTTGGATTCAGGATCATCAGGATCCATGAGGATTTCTACCACATCCTGCTCTCTGGCCTCCAAGACATTCCTTGGAAGATACCTTGATTGCTATTGTTCCCTTGACTTCGAGGCTGGTTTCATCGATGAAGTGTAGCAATTCTTAGCCTCCTGCTGATCACTATCAATCTTTACTATTCCCCAAGGACTAGGAAGCTTCACACATTGATGGTAAGTAGACGGGACTGCTTTCATATCGTGTATCCAGGGCCTGCCAAGGATAACATTACAACAAGATAAACAGTCAATAACACAAAATTTTTGATAAGAGTGTAAGCCTTCAATATATATTGGGAGTTTGATGTCCCCCAGGGTGTTCTTAGTTTCGCCACTAAATCCCACGAGCACGGAGGATCTTGGTATGATCTCTGATTCAGGGATACCCATCTTCTTTAGAACATCGAGCAGGATAATGTTCACTGAACTTCCTCCGTCTATTAGGATCCTGCGGACAAAATGGTTAGATATGAAAAGAGTAATAACTAAACCATCGTGATGAGGATCCTGGATATCAACACGATCCTCTTCATCAAAGGTTATGACTTTTCCTTCGGAGACACTTGATGTTCGGACTGGTCTTTCTCCATTATCCATCTTAGCTTCCTTCGCGTGCCTTTTAGCTGCTGAGAAGGATGTGCCACAAATGTCGGATCCTCCAGAAATAAAGTGTATCACTTGTGCATCTGCTGGAGGAGCTGGAGCCTTCTCAGGGATCCTTTCAGGATCCTGAGTCCTTGACTTTTTTCTTCCCAACAACTCTTTTAGATGCCCTTTGCTCAACAAGTATCCAATTTCCTTTCTTAATGCAATGCATTCTTCTGTAAGGTGCCCAAAATCTTCATGATATGCACACCACTTTGATTTATCCTTAGTTGCAGCCGGCCTATCATTCTTTCTCGGCCATCAAGCTTTATCACCTAGGTTCTGCATAGCAAGGATTAACTCATTGTTATCAACACTAAAGCAATATTCAGAAAGTGGAGGATAATCTTCGTCATCCTCTTCTTGATCAATAGAGTGCACGTTCTGGTTATCAGATCTGTTGTAGGATCTGAACTTGTTGTTCCTGAATGAGGATCCTTGCTTATCCTGCTTTGAGGATCCTGTTATCCTCTCCTGGATCCTCTTGTCATCCTCTAGCCGTATGTACCTAAGTGCTCGGGTTCTTACCTCATTTAAGTTTCTGCATGGTGTCATAACAAGATCATCATAAAATAACGAATCCCTAAGCAATCCCATTTTGAAGGCCTCAACAGCCGTGGCTATATCTAAGTTAGGAATGTCTAAGGATTCTTTACTGAATTTGGTAATGTAATCCCTTAATGATTCATTATGACCCTGGGTTATCCTATATAAATCACTAGTTAATCGTTCAAATTTTCTACTACAAGAAAACTGATTATTAAACAAGTTAACTAGGTTAGCAAATGAGGTAATAGAATAGGGAGGAAGACTTAGCAGCCATTTGAGAGCTGATCCAGTAAGAGTGGATCCGAATCCTTTGCACAGTCATGCTTCCTTTAACCTTTCTGGGATTGGATTGATCTCCATCCTCTCCCTGTATTGTGCTATGTGTTCTTCAGGATCTGTTGAGCCATCATACAGCTTCATTGTAGACACGTGGAACCTCTTGGGTATCTCAGCATCACAGATTGGTGGTGCAAAATGAGATATCTTATGGCTCCCATCTGCAATCTCTGGGATAGGTTTGACTACTCCCGGGACACTTGATATCATATCCTTTAGCTTTTGCAATTCTCTGGCCATGGCATGATTGATACCTGGATCCTGCATGAGACCTTGGTTAGTAGTATAAGAATTGTTAAAAGTGTTACCTCCTATTGGATTCAAGTTAGGGAGAATGGATGTTAATCCATATTGTTGGGGCTCTGGAATGATCGAGGGACCAGTAGAGGCATTGGTCTGCATTGGAATAAAATCTCCCTGATGGACATCCAAACTTCCTGTTTGCAAACTCCTCAAGGATCCTGGCATCTGGAAGGATCCCTGAAACTGGGATGATCCTGGAACGAAGAAGGATCCTTGAACCTGGGATGATCCTGGAACGAAGGAGGATCCTTGAACCTGAGATGATCCTGGAATGAAGGAGGATCCTTGAACCTGGGATGATCCTGGAATGAAGGAGGATCCTTGAACCTGGGATGATCCTGGGACGAAGGAGGATCCTTGAACCTGGGATGATCCTGGGACGAAGGAGGATCCTTGAACCTGGGATGATCCTGGAACGAAGGAGGATCCTTGAAACTGCTGCACTCCTGAACTTGTGAGGGATCCCATATGCTGAGGATAGGATCCTGCTGGCTGGAAAAGTGAACCTGATGCCTGGGTCATGGTTGTTGTTCCGTAGTGCACTCCTTTTGGTCCTCCCACATATTGAATGTCTGGAACCACTGATGGCTGAGAAGTAATCACCGGAGTATCAAAATTCAAAGATCTGGGCATCAGTGGGGAGTGATTCTCTGCCGTTTTCTTCTGTTTCTTAATTTCGTCAATCTCCCGGAGGATCCTTTCGTTGGTTTTATCCTGCTCTTGTGCATGATTCCTCATCTGCAAAATCAAAGCATAGAGATCATTAGTAGTAGGATTAGTTGAAACAGAGGAAGTAGGTGGTTTTGAGAAAATGGGAGTCGGTTTCTTCGCAGCATTCTCAGTATTCTTCTGGGATCCAGAAGGTGGTGGAGGCACAGGAGGAACGCCTTGTGAAGAAGTGAATGAGGGCATCAAGTTTGAAGCATTCTTCGATGAGGAAGCCATCTGCTTGGTTGTAGTGAACCGAATTAAGCACAGAAATGCGTATTTTCTTAAGGACGAAGCACCAATTGCCCCACGGTGGGCGCCAAACTGTTTTGGTCAGAAAATCTGATGAGGATATTGCAACCAAACTCTTTGTTTAGGGGAATGATGCTTTAAATATGTAACAGCGATGAGGATCACTTCAATGTAAAATGCACAAACAACACAAGGATTTATACGGGGAAAAAGCCCTTGATCAAGAGTTGATCTCCGGCACAAAAAACCCCGGGTGATGGAAACTACCGATCACCAAGCTAAAATAAATGGTTAAATGTTTACAACTTCGGATAGTAACGAGCTAGGTACAAGGATCACTACGGTGAAATGTGTAAAGAGTGTATGAAATTGCTAAGTGATTGAACGAGAGCTTGTATGAGCGTTTGTACGAGTGTGTGTAACTGAAAAATGGCTAAGTGTGTTCTCCTAGCTCGTTACCCCATTTTTAAAATAGAAAAAACCACCTAAACTAACTATCCGACTTTCGTGCCAAGCCTCCACGTTCTCCATAACGTCTACTTTCGGTCAGGCACGTGCAGAATAGTTCAGGAATATTCTCCAGGAATGTCGCTTAGACTTGGTCAAGCTCAATATATCTGCGAAATGCTACAAAACATAAGTAAACAATCGTCAGTACGAGGATCCTTAAAGTGATCCATGATCCTGATCCTGAAGCTCTTCTGAGGATCACCACCTGTCACAGAAGTAAGGATCACTAGTTAGGATAACGAATAAGGATCACTCTTCTGAGGATCACCACCTGTCACAGAAGTAAGGATCACCTGTCAGCAACGGTGCTCTCGAGCTGCTTGATCCTGGCTTCATGAAGTGCCACAGTACCACAAGCGTCATTGTACAAGTGGAGCAAATGCTGGAGGCCCTGCACATTAATTACAGGTATGAATTTAGAATGTATGCTGACTAAGACGTCCTACCAGGATATCCTGTTAGGATATATGTGCAGGATATACATGAAGGATATGCGTCAGGATATTACCTTGTTGAGGAAGGATGTCATTGGCTCTAAGGAGTCAGAGAAGCTGAGTTCGTCATAGGAGAACCCTTCTGAGCCTGGAGCACTGACCTCGAGACCATTTCTCTTTTTCGCTGCGGAAGCACGGGTTCTTGGATTGGCCTTGGGAGCCGGGAGTGGCTTGGAGCTAGTAGTAGCAGGAGTCTCCTTCTTGACTGTGGCTGGAGTTGGATAGCTGTCAAGTTCGTCCAGGTCTAGATAGACTGGGACTTTGCTAGAATCTGCACACAGGGAGTAAATTCTAAATCCCTCCTATGAATAACAGATAAAAAACATATGTGTGCAGGATATCTTGCAGGATCCTTACCAGACATGTTGGCACTGGAAAGAGGGCTTGGAGTCGGTGGAGATGGATTGAAACTTCTCTCTGCCTCTGGAAGGAGTCTGATGGCGTCTATTCTTTCTTGAGAATTTGCAAGAGGAGGTGCAATCTTCCTGAAATCAGCTGCACAAAAATGAAAATTTGTTAGTTCAGAATATGAGACAGGATAAGAGACAAGATCATTCTTAAACCCTAAGTCCTACCCTTTCTTAACCATCTCATCGGATAATCCGTTCCACCGGGGATTGAATCCCTTTTTACGAAGAAAAACTTGGATTGCCAACCATCCTCGTTTTTGGTGGCACGAAGTATCAATGGGGGACCGGAACTAGAGTAAAACAGAAACCTAGATGAGCCATGGCATCTAAGCTTGTAGGCTAAAGGGAGGTCATGGACGGAAAGGTCAGGTATGTGGTTTCTCTTGATTTGGTCAAGAACAGACAAAACACGCCAAAGCATTGGCATGGTTTGGCTGAAAGAAATTTTAGTGATGTTAAAAAACTCGGTAATGAAGTCCGGAAAGGGGAATCGTAGCCCTAAGGTGAAGGGGAAAGCATTGAAACAAATCCACTCGGTGGAAACCATATCTGAGCGGATTTCTCTGTCAAAGGGCCGGAATATGGTTCCATCCGGAAAGATACCGGAGGATTTCAAAGCCGACAGATGAGCACTATCAAAGGTGCATGTTTCATTCTCCGGTTCTTGGAGAAGATTCTGTTGGATGAATGTGGGAGCCGAGTCGCCTGAACTGGACCTCGTTTGCCTAGGCATTTGGTCGCCTGAATTCTTGCCGGAGTAAAATGAAAGATGGTTATGAAGATGAGAGAGAGAATATTACCTTTTTCTTGTCGATTGTGGGTAAAAAAGAAGATGAGGATGAGAAGATATAGGGTATGATGAGTAAATATAGGCCGGGTGGTTGAAAGCTGTCACATCAGAAGTCTTATCTCTTAATTGCCTCGGCCACTGTGAAAAAATGTAACCGTTAGGATATCAAACGGTAACATTTTTGGGGACAATTGTTATGGGTGAAATTCTGAGCCCATATCCTGGGAAATATCTTGATCTATATCTTATTTATGTAGTATCTGTTTACATCCGGGATGCTGGTTCAGGATATTGGTAACATCCTGAACGGTATCCTCGGGATTACTAATGGATGATGTGCAGGTACGTGTGTTAGAAGCTAGCAACGTTCACAAAGACTTATTCCGCGGAAGACTCGGTCCAGGCCGTTCAAAGAAAGACGTTGAAACCTTATTACTCGGTCTACAACGTTCGTGGTGGAATATTCGGAGCATCCCATATTTATAGGAATATTTGTTTGTATTTCGTTACTATAAATAGGAGGAACACCAGATCAAATAGGACACAACAATCTCACTGCAATCACACTCACTACACTCTAACACTTGTTCTCTCGCAATTTGTACTCTCACACAAATTCATTGTAACACTTAGCGATCTGGTTGATATCCTGCACTGTATCCTGAAGTTTAAAGCAATAAGAAGAACAAGGCAGCTGCGATTGTCAGCTCCCGAGGTTTTATGCCGGCGATCTAGATTGATCAAGGGCTTTCCTCGTACATCTCGTAAAATTTTTTGTTAAATCGCTAATCGGTTTTTTATTTTCAAAACTTTTTGCCACATTGTCCACAATGGCCTCACGATCAAACATGAGTTCCTCTACTATGTCTGCTACGACTTCTGCTACTACAGGTTCGGTGCTTCCACCACCTCCTCCAAGAATGCCAGCCTCTACACGACCAGAGAATTGCAAAAGTTGAAGGATATGATATCAAGTGTTCCAGGAGTGGTCAAACCTATCCTAGAGATTGCAGATGGGAGCCACAAGATATCTCGTTTTGCACCACCAATCTGTGATGCTGAGATACCCAAGAGGTTCCATGTGCCAACCATGAAGCTGTATGATGGTTCGACGGATCCTGAAGAACACATAGCACAATACAGGGAGAGGATGGAGATCAATCCAATCCCGGAAAGGTTAAAAGAAGCATGCTTGTGCAAGGGATTCGGATCCACTCTTACTGGATCAGCTCTCAAATGGCTGCTAAGTCTTCCCCCTACTCTATTACCTCATTTGCTAATCTAGTTAACCTATTTAATAATCAGTTTTCTTGTAGTAGAAAATTTGAACGATTAACTAGTGATCTATATAGGATAACCCAGGGTCATAACCTATTTAATAATCAGTTTTCTTGTAGTAGAAAATTCCATGTGCAAAAAGTAAAGGAAACGACACGAGATGTACGAGGAAAGCCCTTGATCAATCTAGATCGCCGACATAAAACCTCGGGAGCTGACAATCGCAGCTGCCTTGTTCTTCTTATTGCTTTAAACTTCAGGATACAGTGCAGGATATCAACCAGATCGCTAAGTGTTACAATGAATTCGTGTGAGAGTACAAATTGCGAAAGAACAAGTGTTAGTGTGTAGTGAGTGTGATTGCAGTGAAATTGTTGTGTCCTATTCGATCTGGTGTTCCTCCTATTTATAGTAACGAAATACAAACAAATATCCCTATAAATATGGGATGCTCCGAATATTCCATCACGAACGTTGTAGACCGAGTAATAAGGCTTCAACGTCTTTCTTTGAACGGTTTGGACCGAGTCTTCCGCGGAATAAGTCTTTGTGAACGTTGCTAGCTTCCAGCCCACGTACCTGCACATAATCCGTTAGTGATCCTGAGGATACCATTCAGGATGTTACCAATACCCTGAATCTGCACCCCAGATATGAACAGATATTATTTAATCAAGATATAAGCCAAGATATTTCTCAGGATATGGGCTCAGAAATTAGCCCACAACAAGGAGGATCCTTGAACCTGGGATGATCCTGGAACAATGGAGGATCCTTGAACCTGGGATGATCCTGGAACAAAGGAAGATCCTTGAATTTGCTGCGCTCCTGAGTATCCTCCTGAATTCATGAAGGATCCCATATGCTGAGGATAGGATCCTGCTGGCTGGAAATATGGACCTAATGCCTGGGTCACTGTTGTTGTTCCGTAGTGCACTCCTTTTGGTCCACCCACATATTGAACATCTGGAACCACTGATGGCTGAGAAGTAATCACCGGAGTATCAAAATTCAAAGATCTGTGCATCAGGGGGGAATGATCCTCTGCCGTTTTCTTTTGTTTCTTGAGATCTCCGATTTCTTTGAGAATCCTTTCATTGGTCTTATCTTGTTGCTGTATGTGATCCTTCATCTGCAAAATTAAAGTAAACATGTCACTAGTAGTGGGAGTGTAAGAAGCAGAAGAAGTTGGAGGTTTGGAGAAAATGGGAGTTGGTTTCTTCTCGGCATTTTTCTGAGGTCAAGAAGGTGGTGGAGGCAAAGGTGGAATGCCCTGAGATGAATTGACCGCAGACATTGCAGTAGAGGTATTCTTCAATGAGGAAGCCATGTATTTGTATGCAATGAACCGGAATGATCACCAACAGAAAAACTTCTTAGGAATGAAGCACCAATTGCCCCACGGTGGGCGCCAAACTGTTTTGGTCAAAAAATCTCTTGAGGATAATGCAACCAAACTCTCTGTTACGGGGAATGATGCTTTAAATGTAGAACAATGATAAGGATCACTTCAATGTAAATTGCACAAACGACACAAGGATTTATACGGGGAAAAAGCCCTTGATCAAGAGTTGATCTCTGGCACAAAAAACCCCGGGTGATGGAAACTACCGATCACCAAGCTCAAATAAATCAGTAAATGTTTACAACTTCGGATAGTAACGAGCTAGGTACAAGGATCACTATGGTGAAATGTGTAAAAGTGAGTGGAAACTGTTAAGTGTTTGTCGAGAGCTTCAAGAGTGCAATTGTACGAGAGTGTGTGTAGCTGAAAATGGCTAAGTGTTCTAATTCTAGCTCGTCACCCCTTTAAAAATAGAAGTTAACTATAATAACAAACTATCCGACTTTTGTGCCAAGCTCCCACGTTCTCCACAACGTCCATTTCCAGTCAAACGTGTGCGAAATACCCGTGGAATATTCCATAGTAACGTTGCCAAGACCAAGTCAAGCTTGTTACTCCTGCAAAATAATATGAAACACAAACAAACAATCGTTAGTATGAGGATCCTCAAGGTGATCCATGATCCTGATCCTGAAGCTCTTCTGAGGATCACTATCTGTCACAGAAGTAAGGATCACTTATTAGGATAACAAGTAAGGATCACTAATTGTTAGAAAATCCTCCCCTAACACCCTGTGACACGAAAAAATATCTATACAATTGGAACTAATGTCCAGAAAATTTCTAAGTATTCGAAGATATTATGCACAGGGGACATTCCTATTGAGGTAATGGTGTAAAGCTCAAAGGATAAAGCTCGGACCTAGTACGCTAAGTGTCTCAGACAGGGGACATCTTCATTGGAAAAGTTGCAAAGGGATTGAAGTTTGAGAATAGGGTTATACCCTATTCCTGGTATGATCTTTCCTTTGTGAACGTTATTTAAGTTATTTGAGTTTTTGACAATACTATGTTTGACAAAAGGTTAAACATCCTGATTAGGATAAATTCTCGGGATATATTCTCAAAATATATTTTCAAAATACTTTTCAGGATATTTGATTAAGATATATGAAACTGGTACTAGTTTGAAACTTTAATCAAGCAAGTATCGTCATAACAGGTTTTAAAAGGGACTATCTTTTAACTTTTTCTAAAGGAGATTGAATTTTTAGAAATTCTATTTAATAAAAGTTTTCATAATATATCATAGAGTATGTTGATCAGGATATTTTCAAAAGATAATAGTACAAAATTTTGCGAAGCTAAAAATTACACTAAGTAACGCATGGCAAAAATCTAAAAGGTGATGACAAATAAGTCAAGAGATAGCTATATTATTAACAAGTCAAAAGTTGTGCTTTTGGTTTCACCTCAAACCAAGGCCCATCCGCCAAAAGCACGTTTAGTTTTTACCATACCTACATGACGGTTGAAGGTTTTATCTCAAAACGAAACCTGTCTACCTACAACCGTTACGATATTCAAAATAGATTATACTAACCGATGACCAAGGGCTTCATCCTAAAACCTAGGACCCATCCACCTTTGGTCATCATATTGTTCTAAGTGCAGGAAATATAAATTGTTCAAAGACAGGAAATGTAAATTGTTCTACAGACCATAACCATGAAATTTTAAAAAAGTTGGCTCCGGCCTCAGCACATATATCCATCATCGCCCACGTCGCTGCATTTAAGGGTCAGCTCCCTCCTTCATCGTGACATCTCCACCAGTATCCTTTCCAGCATTCTTCTCAGCATCGTCAGCAGCATCCTCTCCATCAGCATTTGCTCCAGAGTCACCACCAGCATCCTTTGAAGCACCAGCATCATCCACCTTCTCGGTTACCTTGGTGGGCTCCTCTGCGACAAGTTTTGAAGGGGGCTCCACCGGATTGCCACCAAGATCTTTCAATTTCATCTCCCAGGCTTTGATGTTCCATGAGGGGCATTCAACGCCCAAAGCCCTAGCCTCGTAAGCCATTTTCAGTCTGGCCTGGAGGAGGGAGATGATGACTGAATTCTTAAGACTCTCCCGGTATGAAGCCATATCTTGTTCATGCTGAATCTGGGCCGCGTCAGACTTAGCTTGAGCCTCTTGGGTGATCTTTTGGATGGCAGCTTGGTGATCTTGGGTCATGGCCTTATACTTAGCTTCATAGTGTTCAGATTTGGCGGTGGCGATTGCTGCTTGATCCTTGATGGTAGCTTCAGCCTTCTTTAGTTTGCTTTCTAGCATGACGTTTAAACCACATGTGTCCTCATAAAGGAATACCAGGCGTTCAAGGCCCTGCAAGGTAAAGAAACAGGTGTTGTTCTAAATGTACATTTCTACTTAGCATATGGTGCAGGATACGAGTCAGGATACTAACCTGGTTAAGGAAGTCGGTCATGAATTTGTTGGATTCCATAAACTCGTGGTTCTCGAATGGGAACACGTGAGGTGTAGCGGGAGGTTCAACTTCTTTTCTCTTTCGGGAACTAGAGGCCCGGGTCCGGGATGCCGGAGGAGCTTTGGGAGCGGTGGTGGTCTTCGAGCTGGTAGGTTTCGGTGTGACGGATGACTTTGGATTGGATTCTTGCTTGGTAGGCGCGAGGCTAGAGTAGCTATCCAACTCGTCGAGTTGGAAGCCTTCGAGGTTAATAACTGGCACTGCACAAGGGAAGATGTTTTAGGCTTATTATACCTCTAAAAATAATAATCGATTTAATATAAAGATAATTCCTGAAAATATGCTTACCAGACATGTTGGAACTTGATCTTTGACTTGAGCTTGTGAGTAGCAGGTTAAAGGTTCTTTCACCCTCTGGAAGCTTGTAGATTTCTTTTATTCTTTCTTCTGATTCAGCACTAGTGGGAGCTAGTTCCTTGAAGTTTGCTGCAAGAAAGGAAATAGATACATCAGGATATTGGTTCAGAATGGAGGTTCGAGATATGATTGGGGATATTCCTAAAACCCTAAGTCCTACCAGAAGTCAACCATCTTTTAGGGAGGTCAAAACCCTTATCAATGGAGTCTCTTTTCACAAAAAAGAATTTTCTTGTCCACTTATCCTCATTCTTGGTAGCCTTGAGGATGAGAGGGTCTTTGGAAATAGAGAATAGAAGGAATCGGCTGGAACCATGAGATCTTAAACGATAAGCCATCGGCAAATCCTCGATGCACAGGTCGGGCATGTGACAAGCCTTAATTCCTTCCAAGGTGACTAATACGCGCTAAACCATGGGCATGATTTGGGCAAAGCTAAGGCCGGTAAGTTTGAAAAAAACGAGAAATAAAAGGTGAAAACGGGTATTGGAGTCCTATGGAGAAAGGATAGGCAAAAAAGCAGACCCATTCGTCGGAACAAAAATCCGATCGGACCTCTCGGTCGAATGGATGGAAGATTGTCCCGGCGGGAAAGGCACCGGAAGCTCGTAGGGCCGCGATGTCGGAATTATCGAAAGAACACACCTCTTTTGAAGGTTTCTTAAGCAAATTTTGTTTATGGAAGGGGGAAACAGAGTCCGCCATTTGCGATCTGGTGCGGGTCGCCATGAAGGATCACAATCGGAGAACAGGAGATGTAAACAAGGAAAATAGAAAAGAGAGAGAGAAAAGTACCTGATATTCGGATGAAGATAAAGATAATCATAATGAGACGACCCACAGTTAATATAGGCTAAATGTAGGGGGTAAAGAGTAAATATCGCCTTGGAAGTTGCACATTGTCATTTCAAGGGTCTCATCATATTGATTGCCTTAATTGATGAGATAAAACTTTTAAAATATATCCGTTGGATTGGTACACCAACAGATATATTTGGGGACAATTGTTATGGGTCATTTTCTGAGCGTACATATCTTGATCAATATCCTGCTTCTAATTGTTTATTTGTGACCAGGATACTGGACGGGGATATTGCTAACATCCTGGGCGATATCCTGAGGTTGATTGAATTAACCACGTGCAGGTTAAAGGCTGGGGTTTGCTAACGGTCAGATGGACTTCATCTCCTCAAGACTCGGGCATGTTTGTTATGGGAGAGACGTTGAACCCGAAAGACTAGGTCTACAACGTTCGAGTGAGGAATATTCGCTGGATCCCGGTTATTTAGGATAGTTTGTTATATTTGTTTTACTATAAATAGATGGGGGCGGATCAGATTAAGGCACACAACTTACACATTTTCAAACACTTTCTCTCTAGCTCTCTGCAAACACTACACACAAACACTTGTATTCAAATCACATTGTAACGCCTAGTTGATTCGCTCCACATCCTGCACTGTATCCTGATATTTGAAGCAATAGAAGAACAAGGCAGCTGCGATTGTCAGCTCCCGAGGTTTTGTGCCGGCGATCTAGATTGATCAAGGGCTTTCCTCATACATCACGTGTCAACCTTTACTTTTCTGCTCATTGTTTGATCACAGATACAACTCTATATCTTGAGCCGTATCCTGAAACTGTTTTTATAACTAACTTGGTTAACATATTTTTCACATATAATTTTAGCACACTACCTCACTTAACTAATTTGATCACTAAATTGCTTCGGTAATTTTTGACCAAAACAGCAAGGATTGCTGAAATAGCATTGGCTATTCCCTGAGCAACGATATTCTCGATATCTTGCCTATTCAGAAATTGATCTTCATGGTTTTGTTCAGATTGATTAACTTCGTTAACGGGTTCATTACCAGCGTGTTCCATCTGGTAATTAATATAGATAAGTAATTAGCAGAAAATAATTAACAACCAAACATAACAAAACAATCGCACATAATCACACCAACACGTATAGCCAAAATTGTCGATCTTTCGACTTCCATTTTTATATATATTATAATATGCGTCCGTACACACCTGTTATCTTACAAAAGTTTTATTTTTAGGTTAATTCACATAATTATATTTTTATGATTATATTATTATTAAACAAACACACCACACTACAACACACGATTTCAGTTAGCTGGCATTTCAGAGACGACGTTCTCTTTTGTCGTATTTCCAGGATATCCTCTCCCCTAATTCCCGGATTCTATTTCCGGCGTCCACCAATTCCTCGCCATAGTGGCGGAGTTCAGCCAAGTTCTCAGAGCTCATAGGTGGGTGTAGTGGAGGCTCCGTATCAAATTGGGGGAAAAAGGTATTAGGGTTATTGAGGAGATTCTGAAACTGCCAGTCGGTGGTCCACCATTCTTCTAGCTCTGCTGGTAGAGGTTGGGAGTGGATAATAGGATCTGGGATAACAGGCTCTAAATCAACTGGAAGTTGTGCTTCCGCTGGGTAATTAAAGAGATTTGCATCGGCAGGTCCGATGAGATCACTAAGAGCTAGTTTATGATCCAGCTCTTCCCAAGATGGCATTTACTGATCTTGTCTGGAGCTTTCTCTGATTTCTATTCCCTTGCCTTTGTCTTTGGGATCCACAGTCTTTATAACTTTTTGTGTCGCTGGTTTCTTCCTGCGTACACACCTCCAACCCACGAATCTTCTTCTCTTTTTTGGCTTAGGTTTCTCCGGAGGTTGGGCTTGAAATTGCATAGGTTCCTCAACGTCAGCCAAATAACCGGTAAAGTCTCTGGAAACTTCCACATTCACAGAATAGAGATTGAGGTTCTGAAGAGCTTCAGACAACTCATTCATGCTGTTTAGCATATATGAAGAAAACACACAAAATTGTAAGTTAAATTTTCACAGGCTAATACACTAAAAATGGCACACATTGCGACATATATATATATATATATGTTTGTGTGTGTGTGTGTGTTTATTACAACTGAAATTCAACATATACTAGGGGTTGTGCATTTTAACTTTAATTAAAAGTTAACATTTACTGATGTAGTGGCTAACATATAGAGATTTGCCCATTGTTCATCTAATTCATTTTCCCATGGTGGGTTATTGTCTATTTCCTGAGTTTCCTTATTTATTATCCCTTCTTTTGGCTGTGACTTTTTTATTTTCTCTTGACTTTTTCTAATAATCCAACTTCTTTTCTTAATGGTAAGGGGTTTCTCAAACTGTGCTTTACGAACAAATATTCCTTTCTCAGTATCTGCTGAGTATCTTGAGGAATTTGGTTGAAATGAAGTTCCCTTATCTTTTGGTGAACTCTCTAATTGACGATAAATGTCCGAAATTCTTTGCTTACCCATACTGTAAACAAATAGTCAAGTAACACAAAAACACATAATCACAGGATGGAAATTAGAAAAATTAAGTATTTCTAAATACTTAATCGGCTTAAATCAGTGGCTCTGATACCACCTTTTTCTGTCACGGCCCCCGTCCCGGTTTTACCCGGTCCCGGAGCCGTGGGACAGAAACCCGTGGTATTTATTAATTGAGTTGGCAGCGGAAGATTTAACAGGATCTTCTAAAACTTGAAATGTCCGATTATTTTATTTCATAATTCGGGATAAAACCCCGTAATTTACAATAGAGGAATTTCACGAGGAAATTCCCTGGTTTACAAAACATGTTTATTTATTTTAACTGAGCCACCACTTCAAGCTTGTTAGTGCTCCGTAGCACGTTTTCCTTGAATCACAGCAGGTCGCCTGAAACATGTTTTAAAAATATTTTATCAGCGGGGAAATACTGGCGAGTCATTCAGTTTACATAAAATGACACATGGTTATAAATTACAGCATAAGAGCGATTACAATGGCTTCTATCTTATTTTTATCTGGCGTCGTGTCACCTCCTGGTGACGATGGTCATACCACTATTGGGTCCTTTCACCCAAGTAGTGATGATTATCACTGTTAGGATTTATTAGCTTAACCGTGAGAAATTAGTAATGTGCACAATACCCCACTAGCCAGTGATTCAAGATAACCATGACTTAATCCCTGTAATTATAACTTTTGAAAATGATTGGAGTATTGTAAAACATTATTGATAAAAAGAGAATGACTCACATTGCAGATTTAAACGGGCAGAGTTTAGCTTATTGATTAGCCTTGTAATCTAATTTAAACAATAATGCACACGAACTAGGTTAGTAACTAATACAGCATTTACGATAACTCACGAGATTAAAATCCTCACAACGAATGACAAAGTGCAATACTTAAACATCCATCGAATTCACGACGAATGACAAAGTATGGCCCTAATGTGGGCAGCACTTAAACATCCATTGGATTGATTTCAATCGATCGGACATTGAATCGTAGCAGCGATCGAGTTAATACCCTGTATCGTAGCAGCGCCTAGCTATCTTAAATTTCGAATTTGAGCAGTGAGACTTCGTTTTTGAGAATTGTTTTCGACACCAGTGAACAGGCCATGATCAGATCTATTTATAGCTGAAAAATAAGGTTCACACGACCCGCGTAAACCTTCTCTTGATCCTTACGCGGCCCGCGAGGGTTACCTATTCGTAGATTAGGGCTAGCGTGTCATACCTAGGGCTGCCACGTGTACGACATGTGGCCAGTTAGCTGATCCGGTGTTTTGATGTGTTGTCGCGGCCCGCGTAAGCCTAGGCTTACTCTTACGCGGCCCGCGTGAAGGTCAAATTTCACATTTTCTTGGTTTTTCATGCATGTTAGGGTTTCCGGGGTCCGGTTTGTCACTTACGAGTCGTTTTGGGACATTTTTGAAGGTCCTTACAGGTCGGGAGGAAACAATAGTTGTAGTAGACACCGCTCCTCCTCCTTGAGTAGCTGATGTTAGGTCGGTGCTTGTTATAAGACTCGTGCTCTAACAACTTACCATGGTCACAGGTCCTAAGTACATATATATCGAGTTTCACGGATGGCGCCAATGTAGAAACGTGAACCTGGGGAATGTCTCTTTGATGAATGTTCCCAATGGAAATGATCAGAGCCACAATCTGCAAAAGAGAACACCGTTAGGACTCGTTTCAGGAATGGGGGGATTCTTGTAACCACCCCCATCGTGAGAATAAGTATAGGTTAATACGTAAATTGTTATAGAAATTAGGTGAGACTGAATGAATATTATCTCAATGTCTTCACCTATTTATACTACTTGGTCCTTTTAGGGTTTCCCTTTATTCAGTATTATGGTTTTATGGGTTGGGCCTATAACTAAAAGATCATGTAGATCTTCCCAACATTTCGGAGATTCGGTAGTTATGCTATCTGTATATTGCATTAGAATATTCTAGAATAGACCGTGTTACATTATTAAACTTAATGGTTTGACCGGCCCAGGTTAACCAGGCCGGGTTATACCTCATCAGAATTAAGATGCTTAGCGTTATTGAACAAGATGATTTCATTGGAAAATAATAATTGTAATTCTTAAGTTAAATATAATTTTATTCCATATGGGTGGACTCAAAGAACATTAGTTAAATATGATTTTAGTCCAAAAATTTAAATTCAACTTTTTTAATCCATTAGTTTCATCTATTTGGGTATTTTTCAAGTTTATGTCCTTTTACACCAATTAGTGTTATCTTTTTCAATTAAGTTAACATAAAGTAATCAAGCCCTTAAAGGGCATCATTTGTAATTTTAAATAAAATTATATCTTATTAGTGAAAAATAATTATTTATTAAAAAATTAATACATAGATACAAAATTCCAAAAATCTACATCTTCCCTCTCTAGTTCGACGAACCATAGATGTAGGCATCGACAACCGCTGGTTGAGAGGCTGAGACTCTGAAGACCATTTCCATACTTTCAACATTTCATTAGGTTTGTTGAAATTCTTTTGAAAAGAACACCATAAAATAAACAAACTGACGACCCTTGAGCATGGATGACGATGGTTGTACTCCTCTATTCAATTCGAAATACCAAACGACCACCACACCCATGCCCATTTAGCTTATTGGGGTTTCACAAAACGATTGATTATGGCTATCCATTTGGGTTTCGCTTTCACAAAAAAGGGTTTAATGATCATGATTGGTTCTCCGTTGTCCATTTCCCTTATTCGTCCATTCCTCCGTCTTTCTCATTGTCATCATCTTCACAAACTCTAGTCGAGTACCAAACAACGACCACACCTCACTCTACCGGCCAAATCGAAGTGCTAAATTTCTAGAAGATCATGTGATTTTGTTTTGTCAAAACCAGTGAAACTGAACATGAGGAATAAATTGCTACACTTTCTCTCCTCTCTCTATTCACCCTCTCAACTCATCCTAAACACTTGCGACACCTTAAGGTTTATCCTGATAATTTTATATCAACATAAAGGAAAAAGATAACACTATTAAGTGTAAAGAAATCAAATTGTGCAAATTTCCCAAATAACGGACATTAAGTGTAATTATTTAAAATAAAGGATGTAACGTTCACTTGTTGTATACTTAAAAAAACAACATTTTACGATATTTTTTAAAGGTTTTAAGCATGTTTTTAATTTTAGAAAACTATGAAAATATGTTCATCAAATTGTAGTTTCTATGTGTTCTTTTTTATCAACATTTAAACATTAATCTTGTAAGGGTTTTGTTTTTTTTATATAAATTGCATACACTCTCGCCTCAGTGTATTATAAATCTCAACATACGGGTTCGCGAAGACAATTCGACTTTAGTTTTTTTTTTTTACGCCCCTGTCATAATGCGGGAATCCTTGTGTTTTTATATTGGTAAATTTTGAATTTCCTAATTAGAAGTCTTAATTTGTTGTAAACTATAGACGATACTAGTTGGTTTTTAATCTGCGTGTTGCGACAGTGATTCAGTATGTACAAAGCGCATGGGTCAGTAAAATTTGTGACTCATATAGTTGAAAATAGTGGTTTAGTTAAGAAAACTTAAACCTATACTATTACCAAAGTTGTTTTAATATAATTCCAGACAAATATGAGTTGGAGAAGTCATGTGGAAGCCGAATGATAAATATGTCGCAAGTCATGATTGGTCTGAGAGAATAATAATAATAATAATCTGGAAAACGAGATGAATGGAATGAATTTGAAAAAGCGAAATAATATTAATGGGTGTCAGCTTTCTTTCTTCTCTACCACCTTTCTTTCATCATATTTCAAAGTTAAGCAACCCTAATTTGTTTCATCCCTTTCTTCAACCCATTTGTTGTAAGATGAGTAAATTCTAAACAAAACTTCAAGATCAACAGATTTCAGCATCCCCATTTGTGGTCCTGTGAACAAGGTTATACCTTTCTTTCTTGCTTTCTATCCAGTTTTGGTAGCTATTCTGTTGTGGGTTATCTCTGATTTTAAGTTTAGGTTGTGGATTTGAAATTTTGAAGCACACAAACCCTAATTTTGCTCTGTTTCTTGTCTGCATATGTGAAAAAGTTCATATTTTTCTTGCTTGGAATATGATATTGGAGGTTCTGATTTGTGGGTTTTGATTGTACTTTAGTATTGTGCAATTGGTTTTAATCATTAATTTGGTTTTGAATGATACAGATTGGTGATGAAGTGTGGGGGTGTTAGTGTTTGGTTTTGAATCTGCTACCTGAAATAATGGACCACCACAGTTGGATATGGCAGCAGAAGTTGTCGGAGAAAAGCCGGTGTGAAACCGAAAGCTCAGGAGGATCCATGTCTTCCCATTCTGAGAGATTTTCTGATGATCAGGTATTTCCAACTCATCAATCAAGTCTCATTTTAATGTTGATGAACAATGCTGTTGTAAGTAATGAATGCTGATAGTACCACTTCAATTGTCCAATTTATCTGTTTGAAAGATGATTATAATTTCATAAAAGCAGTATGTTCCTGTTTGACTTTCAAAAGTCAAGTGTCTTCATTTATGGAAAGCTACTGATAATTCTTGATTTTCCTTATTGGTTAAGATCTTATACTTGTATTCCTTGGATTCAAATCAGAGTTGTGAGTCACACGAAGTCACATCAAAGGCCAAAGAAGAAGAAGAAGAAGTTGTTGAGGATGTTGTCAAGACCCTGTCCCAAAAATTATCAAAGGCTCTTATGAAGATTAGCATCAAAGAAGACTTGGTGAAGGAGCACTCTAAAGTAGCTGAGGAAGCAGTCGAAGGTATACGCCTTTATTAGCTTTTTTTAAATTAGAAATCAAAATGGAATCAGATATTTTGACACAATTAAGGTTTCCCATTTTTAATATGTTACACAATTTGTGGTAGCTGTCATGAAAAGTTGAGGAGCTAATTTTAAATATGAAGTTCCAATCACCTCATTTTGACCTAAAAAGTCAGACTGTACCCCAAATAACTTTGGAATTGGCTGACATTTTTTTATTTGTTTTAAGATTTAAGACAGTTATCAGTTTTTCTGAAAAGTTGAATAGTTAACTCCAAACTTGGAGATGAGAATTAGTGTTTTTGACCTCAATAGTCAAACTGTTCCTCGTGACTTTTGAATTAGCAGATTACTATACTAATTTAGAAGCATACCTAACTTAAGAATTAGATTAAGAAATCTTATTTTGTGTAAATAGAATAGAGGTGGAAAATAAGGTGGGCCAGATGCATTGGGTGACAGTTAAATTATGAGTAAAATGTCATTTTCGTCACTGCGGTTTGGCCTGTTTTGTGACTTTCGTCCAAAGGTTTGTTTTTCCGCATCTGGGTCCAAAAGGTTTAAAATCTTGCCATTTTCATCCGGCTCGTTAACTCCATCCATTTTTCTCCGTTAAGTCAGGGGTATTTTCGTCTTTTTTGTTAACTTAAAGGGCAATTTGGTCTTTTTTACTTTATGTACAAGCATTGAGCATAATGTACAAGTATTTAAATTACCGTTAACTTTTAGTGAGGTTGTAAGCATTTGGATACGCTTTTGGACTTTCAGCCCGTTTGACACGTTTCCTTTTTTAGCCATTTTTTTTAACCTATTGACCCATTAATATATCACGAATCAACCCATTTTAAGGTAAATGTGTTGAAATTGCTTCATTATATCATTCGTGGTTTGCATCTAACCCTCGCTTTATTCTCGTATTTTAGGATTGGAGAAAGCAGAGAAAGAAGCCTTAGCATTGAGGCGGCAAGTCGAGGTTTTAACCCTTCGAAACTCAACCCTTCAAGATCGAGTTTGTCATCTTGACGGGGCACTCAAAGAGTGTTTAAGACAGCTACGACAAACAAGAGATGAAAAAGATGAGAAATTAGACAAAGCTATGAAAAAGAAAACATCTGAATGGCAGACAGCAAAAGCCGAACTTGAAAAACAGCTCTCTGGCCTCCGTTCACAGCTTCAATCTGCCAAAAAGTCCGAAACGTTTTTGGTTAACGTTAAAATGGTAGAGAAAGAAAACTCGGCTTTGAAGCTTGAGCTTGCTTCGATGGCTGAAGAGCTCGAAATGAGGTTTATTGAGCGGGAATTGAGTAAGCAAGCTGCAGACGAAAGTGAAAAGAAAGCAGCTAAACTTGAAGCTGAGTGTTGTAAGCTAAATTCAGCCCTTAGAAAAGCATTGGCGACTAATGATAAGAAGTCGTCTACACATAGCCCATCGAATGTCGAGAGTGATGCTATCAATCTCATGGATGACTTTCTTGAAATGGAAAGACTTGTGGCATTACGTAAGAGTGCTCCAAGAGATTCTGCACGAAACCAAATTTCAGAAGTCGAAGAGATTTTGAAAAGGGTAGAGATGGAAAAACGAAAGGTGGAGATCACTTTAAACGAGCGTGAAAAAGAGCTAAAAGCATCAAGAAATGAGCTCAAAGAAGCTGAAACAAAGTTGGTCGAGATGGAAGCTTTGTTGATCAATGCAAATGATGCAAAAGAAACAACCGAGAAAGAACTTGAATCAGTGAAAGCAATAGTCAATGTTTTACAAGAAAGTGTAAAAAAGTCCAAACAGGAGTTTAAAAGTCAACTAGATATCGAGTGTAATGGACGGAAAGAAGCAGAATCTCGCCTTGAGGATGCCTACACAAAGAAAAACGAGGCAGAGTCACGGTTGAATACATTAGAAGCCGAGTTAGAATCCTTGATTCCAAAAGTCAATCTCTTAGAAACAGAGGTTGAAAAGGAACGCGCTTTATCAGGGAAGTTTAGAGCCAGATGTCATGAATTGGAAGCTGAGTTGGAATCCTTGATTCCAAAAGTTGATTCCTTAGAAACAGAGGTCGAAAAGGAACGTGCAAAAGTTGATTCTTTAGAAACTGAGGTCGGACATGAACGCGCTTTAGCAGGGAAGTTAGGAGCTAGATGTCGGGAATTAGAAGCTGAGTTGGAATGCTTGATTCCAAAAGTTGATTTCTTAGAAACAGAGGTCGAAAAGGAACGCGCTTTATCAGGGAAGTGGGGAGTAAAATCGCAGGAATTAGAAAGCGGTGAGATTTCAATATTACAACGCGAAAATCAGTACCCAAAACCCGCCATCCTAAATGCAGAGCTCAGTACAAAACAGGTCAGTTTATTAATTAATAATCACATAATAAGTCTGTAAACATATATGTTTACACGATTAACCATTTGTTTATCCAGATTCTGGCATGTTGAAATGTTATTTTTGTTGTTTGTAGGATACCGAACTTGCATCGGCTCGTTGTAAATTTGCTGATTGCCAGAATACGATTGCTTCTCTTAGTGATCAGCTAAAAACACTTGCAACGCTTGAAGACTTCTTGATTGACATAAACGAATTCAGTAGACGTATTTAAAGACAGACTGGAAGGGATTTCGAGCCTTGCTGTAAACTTTAAGCTCAGCAAAATCACGGTATGGTTAGTAGGTGGGTTTTTTTTTTTTTTTATTAATATACATAAGAAAGAAAGAAAGAATATCGATCGTGTAAAATTATTTAACGTTGTATCTAAACAATTTCGCGGGTATACAAAGGTATTTCAAAAGTCTGTTCATTTTGGTTTGTGACAGCTACAAGTTTTAAGCATATGGAATGTGTTGGTCAAAGGTTAGTTCTGATAAGGAAGTCTTTTATTTCTTCATAAAATTGAATAATGTGTTCATTAAAGGTTTGTTAGATTTTGATTGCAGTGATGATGCAGGATTCATTGTTTTACCCTTTTTGTTTGGGAAAATGTCACAGGATAGTAAACAAGTTTTAAAATTGTTCTAATCAGGTCACTCGTATCGTTTTTGTCTCAATTAGATAACTTAACATTCAAATCGAGTCATGTCCTTTGTTCTATGTGTCAAGAAAAAAAAATTGAGCATAAAATGCTGGGGTCGGATTATTTTAATATATGTAATTATATTTATTAAAAATAAAAAAAACTTTAATTACATTAAAATTAGAGTTAATTACATACTTAGTCCCTGTGGTTTGCCTAAAGTAACATACTTAGGTACTAATAGTTTAAAATCACATTCTAGGGTATTAACTTTTCATTTTGTAACGTTTGGAGGTATTAACGTTATTTGTAGGTTTAAAATCACATTCTATTAGTACCTAAGTATGTTATTTTGTACAAACCACTGGGACTAACTATGTATTTGTAGGTTTAAAATCACATTCTATTAGTACCTAAGTATGTTATTTTGTACAAACCACTGGGACTAACTATGTTATTACCCTAGAAGTTAATACCTCCAAGCGTTATAAAATGAAAAGTTAATACCCTAGAAGGTGATTTTAAACTATTAGTACCTAAGTATGTTATTTTGTGCAAACAACAGGGACTAACTATGTAATTAACTCTTAAAATTAAAATGTAAAAAACAAGTTAAAATCCACGTCATCACTCGACGTTAGCATCAAATAACAGGGAAAAAGAAACAAAAATCCACATTACCACAGTTACCTATGAAATTGATGAAAAACCTTTGATTTTAATGAAAAATGAATGTTGAGTGAACTTATTGGAACACTTTTGAAACTTAAATGACCTAATAAAAACACTTTTAAAACTTGGTTACTATTCTTCAAAGTTACGTACCCTCTTTTGTTTTGTTAAAGTTTGGAACTTCCCAATGAATATTGACCACAAAAATTGTCTTTGCAGTGGTAACCTAACCTTCTTTTATAAAATTATTAGCAACATAGATCACATTTTTGGGATGTTTTTTTTGGCCTAAGGTTTGAAATTTCTGGGTTAATATGAGTAGCTTATATATTTATTTGTTTGGCGTTTTTTGGGTTGATATTATGTTGTGTTTAAGTTAGGGTTGATATTAACGGGTCTGGGCATGACATTTAGTGGGGTTTTTTTTTGTTATTATTATGGAGTTTTTGGGTTGATATTAGGATCTGTCTAAGTTAGGGTTGTTCAAATAAGTTATAACTCACTTGAATTTGGCTCGGTTTGTTATCTAACTCAGTTTGTAAAGTTTTAGAGTAAGGGGTACTCAAGAATATTCTACTAAACATTAATAACAATAACAAGGCCGGCCCTAAAAATTCGTGTACCCTGTTCGAGCTCGAAAAAACTTATGGTTGAAAACCATATTTACCAATTAGAGGTGCACATACAGGTTAACCGGTTTTTTATACCGGTTATTAGGTGACTTGGTCAAAACCGGTTAGACCAATAACCAGCTCGATTAATAACTGGTTTGGGTATATGCCTAAAAACCTAAACTATATAATCCGAACGAGTTAACCGAATTAACTGGTCTTTTTAAATTAAAAGTAAAAAAAAAGATTAAAAAATACTAATTATATAAAATAAACTCAATAAAGTTTTTATATCTTTTTTTTTGTTTTAAAATTAACAAAACATTATTTTGTCACAACAAAAATAACTTAAATGGGATATATAAAATAAACCCAATAAAGTTCTTATATATATATATATATATATATATATATATATATATATATATATATATATATATATATTCAAGAAGTGTTGTGATCAAACCAATACACCCAATGCCTATTTATAATGGTTATGGTCATAGTAACCGGCATTTTTGTGCACCTCTAACCATAATCTCATACAAACTACATGGATAATTTTTATTTATGTGCTTACACTCAGAACAAACATTTCAAAACATTTGGCATCAATAAGAAAATATTGAATTGTAAATATATTAGATGCAAATTTGTTTCTACATAAGTGTAAGGCAGACTCATGAAGTGGAATCTTGGAAACTTTGATGAAACTAATTTATATCTAATGCCTTTAGTCATCTTCACATCATGAACAAGAGAACTTCTACTACTGATATTTCTCTTCAAGGTAAAAACTACATGATTGAACCGCTCTCTCTTTCGTGGAGGAAAATACTTATCAAGTATACTAATTAACAATAACGCGTTAATACAAATATGATCATATGAGTCCAATGACAATAACCAAGACAAGAAGAGCGAGAATGATAAGGAGCATCATAGGAAGAACTACAGGAAGAAGAAATGGAAGAACAATCGAAGTCATGACGAGAAAGAAAAGAGGTATGAGTAGGAAGACGAAGAGAGGGATCGAGCATAGCAGGAGAAAGAGACCCATGATTTAAATTTAAATGAACAAATTACTTTACATCTAAATGCTTACTTATATTCTTGATTAATCTGATCCAATTGATACGTAACATGTTGTGTTTTGTTTTGCGTACGTGATTTGCATGAATCTTTAGTTGGGTATATATAAAATGACAAATGTGTGTCAATGTTTTAAGTGCCAAATACGTGAAAAATTCATCAACCGGAAAAGTGGGGTTTTCATTTAAACGTAAAAAGTATTATTATTTCAAAAACTGTAAACAAGTAGAAAGACACCAAAATTATTTTGAGAATCTTGGTATATAACTATATATGCTTCACTATATAAATAACCTGAGTAATGAAATTAGTCGTTGTTTTGGATGTATATATATAGCTTTTATCTTTTAACATTGAGGTTTAGAAAACGAAAACATTAATTAATTAATTTATTTGTTAGAAATATATATCTAGTAAAATTAAGTTCATAAAATATCTGATTATTGCTTCTACATGTTATTTTGAATAAAGATTCATAAGTAAAAACACAATAGCATATTTGATATACCTTAAATGATACATGTTTTACATGCTACTTGTAAGTATAGATATTTAAAAAAAGAGTTAAATGCCATTTTAGTCCTTGTGGTTTGGGCCATTTTGCCAGTTTAGTCCAAAGGTTTCATTTTTAACCTGTGGGTCCAAAAAGATTTCACAGTTGCCATTTTAGTCCACTTGGTTAACTTCATCCATTTTTTCTGTTAACGAGAAGGCCAATTCGGTCATTTTGTATGTAATTCTGTTAACTAAAAGGGCAATTCAGCCATATAAAATGACCGAATTGGCCTTCTCGTTAACAGAAAAAATGGATGAAGTTAACCCAGTGGACTAAAATGGCAACTGTGAAACCTTTTTGGACCCACAGGTTAAAAATGAAACATTTGGACTAAACTGGCAAAATGGCCCAAACCACAGGGACTAAAATGGCATTTAACTCTTTAAAAAAATCTTTAATAAAATAATTGTTTTATATTAGTTTTTAATGGTTTATTTCCACCAAAACTAGGGTTGTCCAGAAAGCTCGATAATCGGAGCTCGCTTGGAAAGAGCTCGTTTGATATGTCTTGGTTTCAAACTGAGCAAAGCCGGCTTGGCTTGGTTAGAAAACAAGCCTAGTTCGGCTCAGTTCATAACAAGCTAGATTGACTTGGTTTAAGTCGCTCATTACCTCTGCTTAGTTTGACTCGAATTATTTTACCTTTAAAATATTTTATTTTTAAACACATACAATATTATAAAAAAAAATTGAAAAAGAAGGGGAACATGTTAATGTTTTATATCTGGCCAAAATCCCAAGTGTCGCTCAAATCCCAAATTTCTAATCTAGACAAATTATTAAAAACTAGATTATCATTATGAAGAAACATGTCCAAATCCAAGGGATTTATCTTTGTGAGGTTGGTCTCGTCAAATAAAGGTTAATCCTTTGTCTTTCCTTAATGTAGACTGATTGTTATCCGCAAAACAGAACACCGTGAAACTCGTTACAAGGAGGAGAGGTTGGAGGTTCTTCTTGTAACCACCATCCGGCGTGAGAATAAGTATTATTTAAGAATAATAAACGAGAGTGTGTTAATAGTGAGAGAGTGAGAGAACCGATGCTTAAACCAGTGGTTGAAGGCTAGTAATTATAGCCGAAGAGAGTGGGTAAGGAGGTGCGCTGATGTGCCTTTAGCCAGACGTCTCCAACATGGAATATCCTGTTTGTCTCTTCTGACACGCCCGTTAGTGCTTCCAGGGTTTGGAGACGTTGGTGCCTGGTGATTGGAGACACGTGGTCTAGCGGTTATCCTTGTTGTCGAGTCTGTAACCACTGTGAGAGGAGATCGTGGAGCACTAAACGACGCAACCTGATTGGTTCCACGTCACTGTCTTTTTGTACTTCTTGTCTCCTGCATGATTGGCCATCGTGGGAATTGTCTAGGCAGAGTCTGGTGCATACTGATTGGCTACAACCTCTGCCATCTATACTATTGTACTTGTCTTAGTTGTCAATGTGTTGTGTGCGTCGGCTGGCCCAGCGCGCACTCTGGTGATTGCTAAGTATGTTTTGTCAAGTCTGGGTATGCCCCTCTATGCACATATAATGCTTCGCGCAGGATTTGGGATCATACTCTTTCAAGTCCCTAAGTCCAGTGTTGCTCCCATGTCACACCTTGATTTCGGTGGCACCGAATGTCACACCCTGAAATATCAGAGCTGGTGTGACTGGACTGATATCTTCATTGCACAGCGGAAGCAGTTAAAGCTAAGACTTTTAGGAAGCGAACGCTCACTAAGTACTCGAATCCTCATGGTTCTCCTATTCCAACCGTGCCATAATTTTGAAAAACAACTTGAGAAAGAAACATGCGAAAAATCAACATAAAGTTGAGCGAGTTCATAGTTTGTTTGTAAAAGAATTGGATTAAATCTTTTTGAATAACCGGTTTTTAAAATATTGTTGAGAAAACGAAGTAAAAATCATTTTCTTGTCAAGTTTTATGAAAGCGTTGTACTTGTGAAACTTCATATGTGTAATGCGTTATGTTCGTAAAACTTTGTATTTGTAAACTTTGTGTTTGTAAAATTTGTGTAACCGTCAATGTCCACCCTGACAATGACAACATGTTGTATGAACCTTTGAGTTGTATTTGTATAGACATGATATGTAATCGTAAGATGTGAGTTGTAAATGTAAGTTGTGAGTTGCAACTATAAGGAATTTGAGATCGCTAATGTCACACCCCCAAATTCCACCATGCAGAGTATCACCGCTTGGAGGCGTGACATGACCAGGATCGAGCCACCAATCATATTGAACAACATAATTAAGTAAATAAAACCAACCACAATACAATTGGTAACCAAAAGGAAGTTAACCAGGTTCAATTTAAACAGCGGAAGCAAAAGACGTTAAACCAAAACACAAGTTCGTAGTTCATAAGTTTTAAAGACTCAAAACATAAGTTTCATAAGTTCATAAGGTTTATTTAATAAGTACGGGACATAGCAGTTCGCATCCCACAACGACCACCTCCATGTGCAAGCCCCATAGCATCTAGCGACCTGCAAAGCATGTAACAACGAGTCAACAACAAAGTTGAGTGAGTTCACGGTTGGTTGTCCATTTTTGAGTTGTTTCCAAAAACGTAGTTTAACTTTAATCAGCTATCCAGCCGTGGGGGTTACCCCATAGTTCGAAAACGTTTATTAGTTAACCATCCCATGTCCACCTTCTCTGGCTATCAAGCCTGGCACTCCGACCGTGGGGGCTACCCCATTATTTAAACTACCAGACTCATTTATCATATCGACTACTAACGAAAATTTATTTGTGCCCTAGCGTCGGTGTCTATCATCACCGACGTGCCATAGTCCATTAGTACACGCCCGTCCGACTGGCACGGTGTGAGGTTTGTTAAACCTAATAGCGCTATTAACTAATGACCCGCTCGCCATAGCCTCGACGATTAAGTCGATACAAAAAGGGAGGGATTTCGCTGATAGAGTTCTAGTCCAGTAAGTCTAATCCGTCCCAACAGGACGAGGAATTTACATTCCTGAACACGTCCCAAAGGACGAGGAATCCCTATTCCTGAACCCATTCCCATTCCCATCGGGAATTACCATGCTTTGTAGAAAAGTGTGAACTCACCTCGGTTTGCTCGGTTAGATTCTCAAATATAGCTAACAGTCAAGGTCAGTCAATCACGTCCTAATATGATTACCAGTTAGTCATTTAGTGGTTTCAAATAGAGCACAAAGTCCCTACATGTATCTACTACATAACATGCATTCACTTTAATAGTTCACGCTCATGTAAACATTCCACCTATAGCTACCCAATAATAAGCATACGATATTGCACATATTACTTTCATTGACATATAACATGTTAGATCATCCTCAGATAACATACTCGACATTTAGACACGCAAATTACTACTTATGTCATTTCAATTTGAATATCCAAAACTGGGCTGTTTTCGGGCATTTTAATAAAATAGTTAACTTATTCCAAAAATTCCCAAATTTTTACAGAATATCTTAAACGGTCCAAATATTATTATGTAAAATCTCGGGATCCAATTCATTACCAATATTTTATAAAAATTCATTTTCCGGACTGAAATCAGATTTATCTTTTTCTGACTGCAGTCCACGGAATAATTTATTTAAAATTCATCGAGAGTCCAATTTTCAAAATTCCAGTGAGAGAATTACAAATACATCGGTGGTCATCTATAGTACAAGTTTCATGACCTAGTTCTACTCAGGTTTTAAGTTATGACTAAAAATATAACACCCATTTACTACTGTAAAAAACTCAGCTTTAGCTGTTGTTACAAATCGACCCTTTAAAAATAGTAAACGAAGTACAAAAATTATGATTCTAGTGCCATTAGAACCGTATTTCATAATAACACGTTATAGACTCAAGAAAAATCAAGTTTTTGTTAAGTTATGACCTGTTTATAGCCAACTGAAGTTGGCTGTAAAAGCTTGGACAGAAGCTGTTTTCAGCTTTTAGCTTTCTAACTCGTGTTCGATTGCTTCTGTTAACATGTTTAGTGATCACAACAACATCAAACATCAATATTAACAAGCAAATCATCAGGTAATCAATAAGAATCAAAACAACTTCATATTAACATCATGTTTGCATCTTATTTCATCATCATGCTACTTTATATACAAGACTTTGTTTATGACCCTATAGTGTTCATGGATTCTCATCATCAAATAACTATTAACCACTTAAATAACATGAAAAATGAACGGATCTAAGTTCTTACCACTAGCTCAAGGCTAGGGGAGTTCGAGTGAAGAAAGGTGGTGGTTAAAAGAAGATGAGAGTGGTCCTTCAACTTCCGAACACACCGAGCTTGCTTATATGATCACTTACACCTTTGGATGTTTGTAGAGTGCTTGGAATGAAACTTGAAGGTGGTGGTTGTTGGCAGCTGAACACAAGGAAGAGGAGGAGGGAGTGTTTGCTAAATGTTGTGTGTTTGTGAATGAGAAGATCATAACCTTGAGGTTAATTATATAATCCACAACAAACTAATACCCATTAGGTTTAATGTCCCTCTAGTACCATACAAGTCCAATAAACAAATGAATAAAATCATGGGGGGTGTCCCCACTTCCCTAACCGGTTTCGGGGGGGGGGGGTATGGGGTTGGTTTCCAATGATATAGTTACTAACTAGTTAGATTTCAATGTTTAGTTAGTGCATTTAGGTGTGTTATATAATATATAGTGTGTTAGGGTGTTCGGGGATCCTAACTAGCTTAGAAAAATAAAAACAATGCTTCTAGCATTATTTTGGTGTTCCGGGTAGTGTCCGGTTGTTCGGTTTGATACTATTCTGTTAAACTGCTTAATTAATCCGTAAAGTGTCCTATATATATATATATTTTTTTTTGTAACACTTTTAATTCTCAACACTTAGGGAAGCACACACGACTATTTAGTAACTTTTCTGTATGCTACTAGTATGTTAACAAGCACATGTAAGTATAACACAGTAATCAGAGAGCAGTTAAGTAATTCCACACAGTCGTCAAGAACTTTAATTATCATTAATAAATTATACGGATACATGGAATTATGAGGGTTGTCACATTCTCCCCCTGTTAAGAAAATTTCGTCCCGAAATTTAGCTCGTGGCTACTGAGGAAGCTAGTTAAGTTGCGTTGGTTTCCTGGTTTTCCTGGGGTGTCACATCATCCCCCCGTTGATTTGGAATTTCGTCCCGAAATTCCGCAGTAGCTTCAGCCTCAGTAGTGGTTGCGTTTTTCTTAAACAGCTAGGGATACTTGAGTTTCATTTGGTCTTCTCGTTCCCAGGTATACTCTGGGCCACGACGGGAATCCCAACGAACTCTAACAAGAGGTATCCTGGTACACTTGAGAATCTTAACATCTCGATCAGTAATCTCTACTGGTTCCTCGACGAATCGCAGTTGGTCGTCGATAGTGAGCTCCTTTAAGGGAACTATGAGGGTCTCATCTGACAGACAGTTTTTCAGATTTGACACGTGGAATACGTTGTGAACTCCGCTGAGTTCTTCAGGTAGATTCAGCCTGTAAGAGACTTTGCCAATCTTCTCAATGATTTCGAATGGTCCGACATAACGCGGATTTAGTTTGCCTCGTTTGCCAAAATGAACTACACCTTTCCAAGGTGAGACTTTAAGTAGCACTCGATCCCCAACCTGGAACTCGAGTGGTTTTCTTCGCTTATCAGCATTTCGGTTGTATCTACTACAAGTTCTGGGCCAGTGATTTGACTGTCGCCAACTTCTGCCCAACAAAGAGGTGATCGGCACTTCCGTCCGTACAATGCCTCAAACAGAGTGGCCTGGATGCTGGTGTGGTAACTGTTGTTATACGAAAACTCTACTAACAGGAGGTGTTTTTCCCAGCCATTACCGAAGTCGATCACACATGCCCTAAGCATGTCTTCAAGGGTTTGGATGGTGCGTTCAGATTACCCATCCGTCTGTGGATGATATGTCGTGCTCATGTCTAATCGAGAACCAAAGGACTTGTGCATAGCTTGCCATAATTCAGATGTAAAACGTGAGTCTCGATCAGAGATGAAGGAGGTTGGCACTCCGTGCCTTGATACTACTTCCTTTAGGTAGATGTCTGCTAGGGTAGAAAACTTATCCGTTTCCTTGATAGCCAGAAAATGTGCAGACTTGGTCAGTCGATCCACGATCACCCAAATGGTATCATTTCCGCGTTGAGATCTAGGCAGGCCAGTAACGAAATCCATGGAAATTTGCTCCCACTTCCATTTCGGGATCTCTGGTTGTTGAAGTAGGCCTGATGGTTTCTGATATTCAGTCTTGACTCTCGCACAAGTCAAACATTTGCTAACGTAGGTTGCTATGTGAGATTTCATGCTGGGCCACCAGTACGTAGTCTTGAGATCGTGGTATATCTTATCCGAACCAGGATGTACTAAATAACGAGACTTATGTGCTTCATCCATCACAAGCTCGCGTAAGTTTCCATAAAGTGGAACCCAGATGCGTCCGTTAACATAGTAGGCGCCGTCTTCCTTTTGTTCTAGCCGCTTCCTTGATCCTCGTAAGGACTCAGCCCTTATGTTTTCTGTTTTCAATGCTTCAACCTGAGCATCGCGAATCTGAGCGGGAAGGTTGGATTAGATGGTAAGCTGTAAAGCACGTACACGCTTAGGTATAGTATCCTTTCGACTGAGGGCGTCGGCCACAACATTGGCCTTGCCCGGATGGTATTTGATAGCACACTCATAATCATTCAAGAGTTCGACCCATCGACGTTGTCGCATGTTTAACTCCTTTTGCTTGAAGATATGCTCGAGACTCCTGTGATTGGTGTAAATGGTGCACTTGGTACCGTGCATGTAATGTCTCCATATCTTAGGTGCGAAAACAATTGCACCCAGCTCCAGATCATGAGTAGTGTAGTTCCTTTCATGAACCTTAAGCTGACGCGATGCGTAGGCAATGACCTTGTCACGTTGCATCAACACACAACCAAGCCCTTGAATGGAAGCGTCGCAATAAACCACAAAATCATCTGTGCCTTCAGGCAATGAGAGGATAGGCGCGCTACAAAGTCTATCTTTTAAGTGTTGAAATGCGGACTCCTGTGCATCACCCCAACGATAGGTGACACCTTTCTGAGTCAGTGAAGTGAGAGGTTGCGCAATCTTGGAGAAATCTTTGATAAATCTTCTGTAATATCCTGCCAAACCCAAGAATTGGCGGATTTCTGTTGGTGTACGGGGTGCATGCCAGTTCTTGATCGAGTCGACCTTGGATGGATCTACATGAATCCCATCCTTGTTTACCACATGGCCTAGAAAGTGGACTTCGCGAAGCCAGAAGCCACATTTTGAAAACTTGGCATACAACTGCTCTTTACGAAGAAGTTCCAGGATAAGCCACAGATGCTGCTCGTGTTCCTCCTGACTCTTAGAATAGATCAGGATGTCGTCGATGAACACTATGAAAAACTTATCCAGGTAAGGCTTGTACACTCGGTTCATGAGATCTATGAAGACCGCAGGTGCATTCGTTAATCCGAAAGGCATAACTAGAAACTAGAAACTCGTAATGGTCGTAACGAGTTCTGAAGGCTGTTTTGGAGACGTCCTCCTCTCGGACTCTCAGCTGATGGTATCCCGATCTCAAATCAATCTTGGAGTAAAAGCTCGATCCTTGCAGCTGGTCGAACAAGTCGTCTATACGTGGGAGAGGATAACGATTCTTCACGGTCACCTTGTTGAGTTCGCGATAGTCAATACACATTCTGAAAGTACCGTCTTTCTTCTTCACGAATAACACTGGAGCTCCCCAAGGCGAAGAGCTAGGACGCATGAAACCCTTTTCCAAGAGTTCTTGTAGTTGCGTGGACAGTTCCTCAAGCTCTGATGGAGCTAGATGATAAGGTGCTCGAGCTATGGGCACTGCTCCAGGAGCTAGCTCGATTTGAAATTCAACTTGACGATGGGGTGGAAGACCAGGTAATTCCTCAAGAAAGTCATGTACAATAGGAATGTCTTCAATCCTCTTCTCTTCCATTGATGTGTCAGTAACGAGTGCTAGAATGGCAGTGTGGCCCTTTCACAAACACTTATGGGCCTTAAGGAAGGAGATAATGCCTACGACAGCACCACTCTTGTCGCCATGAATCATGAGAGGTTCTTCACCAGAACGAGGAATGCGGACGATTTTCTCCTTACAAACAATCTCCGCTTGATGGTGAGATAGCCAATCCATCCCAATAACGACGTCGAAACTACCAAGTGTGACAGGAATAAGGTCGATAGAGAAAGTCTGACCAGCTAAGACGAGGTTACAACCTTTAACTACGTGTGTGGCTTCAAGACTTTTACCATTTGCTAGCTCTACCGTGTGTTTGGTGGTCAAAAGTGTTGGAGTGCGTTTAAGCATTTGGCTAACTTTTAAGGACACATAACTAGTATCAGCACCCGAGTCAAATAAAATAGTAACAAAGAAATCGTCCAGAAGAAACTTACCCATCACAACGTTGGGATCGTTCCTTGCATCACCCTGACCCAGCACGAATACACGTCCCCTGGCACCATTACCATTGTTGTTTCCCCCATTGTCGTTTCCATTCCCCTGATTGTTGTTGTTCTGGTTCTGATTTAGTTAGGGGCAGTCTTTCTTGAAATGGCCCTCAGCACCACATTGAAAGCACCCTTTGTTGTTACCTTGTTGTTGCTGTTGCTGGCGTTGATTTGGTGGGGCTTGCTGTTGCTGTCGGTTCTGATTCGCCGAACGCTGACTCCTGCAATCCCTTGCAATGTGACCAGGCTTGTTGCATCGATGTCAGTTTCCTTTACTACATGGCCCGCTGTGGTGCAAGTTACAGCAATTACATTTGGGGTGATTTCCCTTGTACCCACCCTGACCGTGATTCCCAGAAGACTGCTGACTGGGGTTCCTGTACTCATCTATCTTTCGCTGCTGGAACTGAGCTGAAGTAGAACCCTTACTGGAATTCCCATCCCATTTTTGCTTGTTATCATTGGGAGCGTCATGTCACACCCCGCTAAAATTCAGCCCAAAAAATCAGCTTTCTAGAACCTTCCGGGGCCATCTACACGCTTCAAGAGCCGTTTGGAAGAGTCCAGAACAACCCGTATTGTTCCAGAAACATGGAGACACTAAGAAGCACAAAATATCGGCTAAGAAGGGCCTAGAATCCGCTAGAAATGGCTGGTTACATCACCCATAAAAATTTGCCCAAAGAACTTTCTAGAATCCAGCATAATATCATGATATTTAGTAGGAAATATCCTAGATATTTAAGCATGATATTTTGTAAGGAGTGTTCTAGATATAGAACACTCTAGATGATGATCAAAGTAGTATAAATAGGGATCATGGGGGCTCACTTGTAAGCTTTCTTTGTATAATACAAAGCTGTTAGGACCGGTTTGACTCCGATACGATTGCGTAACGAAAGTTCTACGTGCGGAATCCGTGAACTATCGAGAACAAAACACACAAGATGTAATATAAACGTGATTCTATATAAGATCTGAAATTGTACAATCACTTGAATCACTTAGAGACTTTCTCTCTCTAGTTTCTCTCTCTAGAACTAGAGCTCTCCAAAAGTCAAATGTGCAAAAGTCTTCTTCAAGCTAAATCATGATTTAGCTTGAAACCTATATATAGTGTGTTGATTTAGCTTGAAATGACACATGCTACTTTCAAGCTAAATCATGATTTCCCTTGAAATGACATGTGACACTTTCAAGCTAAATCATGATTTCCCTTGAAATGACATGTGACACTTTCAAGGTAAATCACCACGTTCAAGCTAAATTATCTTATGCACTGATAATCCTATTACATGATACAAGACGAAGTCAATAGACATAGTGCACTAACAGACTCCCCCTTGGATATTGACGAAGTCTTCAGTGACTATTCTCTGTTAGGACACCTTCTTCAGTCTTGATCATTCTGTATCACTTAGATTGTAACATTGTACGCATCCATCACTCTCTTCTTCTATCAGCTTCAGGCTCCCCCTTTCATCAAGCTTCCGTGCTTTGGGATCGACACCTAGCTTTCCATCTACAAGCTCCTAACTTTCAGCTTGTCTTCAGACTTCCCCTTAGACTCTACTTTCAGGATCGTAGTCTGGACTATCATCTGCAATTTCTCAAACATTTATAAGTAACAGCATTTTGAATTTTCAATCAATCTCTCTAATCCACTCCCCCTATCAACAAACAGTATAGATTTAGCAGTATTAAAGAATCCAACTCCCTCACAGTTAATCATCCAAGTTCAAGCTAATGACCTTGGAGATATCTCAAACTGTTTTTTAAAATTTTTGATTTTAATTCAAGTTTCAATTTAATGAACTTGTTTTATTTTCAGAAACACAATCAGCTTACTTAGATTTTGAAACTCAGCACTCAGACATCGATTGTCGAAAATAAAGCAGAATCAAAATCTTTTTGTATTTTCTGAAAATATAAAACAATAACGAAATATGTACAAACATATTTACAGACAATATTTTTGTTTGAGTATGCATCAGAGGATCATATCAGTTTATGACAAGTTATAAGTACCGTTGAGCTTAATTTCACAGTAAGAATTAAACAATTCACTTAGATTGTCGATATACTGATCCACTTAAATTTTCATACAAATTTCAACTGATTCAGGATACGAATTAGGTATTTTAGGAACTTAAACCTATTCATGTGTCCCACCTCTTGAATATACTCCCGTATCCAGAATCCCAATAATCAGTCTTACAGGTGAGTATACTACAATGATATCTGTACATAAATTAGGTATGCGAGGGCCGAGGGATCTCAGGTCGATACTTCCGTATACGCAGAGAGATATCAGCTTCGACTTTACGGTATGTCCCCTTTAGAGGATCTTTTTGCTTACAACAGCAGCGACTATCAATTTTATTGTTTCATCAGCATGCTGAGGGTTTAATGCTATATTTCAAGCATTGCAGAAAGTATTATTCAAGGACTAGGTCAGAACTTCCATTCAGCAGAAGTCCCGGAATAATACCCCAGACATCATTGAATATAAAGACCTAGTATATCAGATTATGAGACCTTTCAAACGAGATTTCAGGGGTTACCTATATATCCAAGTAGTGTTCCCCACGAAATAAGCAAGTGTTTGAATTTAGGTTTATATCCCGAAAAAGTTTACTGAATGTATAAAAACCTACCGACACATCCACGGTGAGATCGTTTAACACATTTAAACTTTCCAATTCTTTAGCATACTGTAACCGTCTACTGATGTACTATCATTTCCTCTTTTTACGCAAAAACTCAAATTTTTTAATTTTATCATGTTTTTGACTTTTTCAAATTTTCAATGTTTTTGTATTTTCTAACAATATTACTCCCCCTAAAATGCAAAACCATTTAAAGAAAATTTGACAACCAACACTGATAGCTTTGTCTCGCCATCCATTTTCTGCTTATCGTGTTCTGATTTGCAGAAAAAATACACTTTAAACAGAAAATATAACGTACCCCCATGATTTACAACACATTGATCTTAACAGTTTGAAAACCGTTTTTCAATCTGATGAAAGTAATCATGTTTGTTCAGCCATGAGGGTTTCGGCGTATTCAATCAACACTCCCCCTTACAACAAACTATTTTCCCATAATGATTTCAAAACACTTAAGTTTGTTTTAATCAGAATGGTTTTTCCGGAAAAATTAGTTTGTTTACCCATCACTTGTGAGTTCGGGGTCATCTCGTCACCTTGTTCTCTTTTAACCATTTTGAAAATTTAACATTATTAGGTCAAACACCACTATCACTTGTAGAAAATCAAGTACAACTTAATGTCCTTGATTAACCACTTGTAAGATGAAATATCACAGTTACCATCCTGTGAATTTCTCAAGAATGATGCCGATACCTGCTTCACACTTACCAACCTGGAAGCTCCGGCAAGTCAGGAATTCAACCAACAGATTTTGACACCCAAGCCTGACCAGCCTTAGGCGCATTTTGAGCTTTTCTAATTTCTTCATAAAACTCTTTCACTCCTTTTTCCTTACCATCAACCATCTTGCTAAAAATATGTTTAACATTGCTATTAAACATTTTTCCAGCATCAACACCTTTTGATTTTAGGTTTGCGGCTCGTAATGGTGGAAAATTCTCATCATTCATTAACGGAACTGTCTCTTCCTTCTTTACCTCAACTTGTGGCTCATCTGATTTTGTGGAATCAGATTCATTGCCCGAACTTGGCTTGTCTGACTTTGATGAGCCAGATTCATCGCCAATGACTTTGTTTTTCTTCTTGTTCTCTTTTGTCCTCAGATTTGCATCTGAAGAATTCGATTTGCTTGACTTTGCCGTCGAGTGAATCGATTCATCAGAACTTTTATTCGAACCAACCGGTGAACCTGAAGACAAAATCTTCTCCAAATATTCTCTCGCCTTCTTCCTCTTCTTCCTCAGTCTGTCTCTCTGCCCCTGTGAAAGTTTTACTTTCTTATCTTCCACTTTCTGTTCTTTGGGCTTGACAGTGACTGGTTTCTTTACCATTCTCTGAGATTCAACCCTCAATCTTCCCATAGATCTCCTTGGGCAATCTCTGGCAATATGTCCTCTGATATGACAATTATAGCATCTTCTTGTCTCATAATTCTGGCAGTTAACAGCAATGTGTCCTCTCACACCACAGGTGTAACACACTCTGTTATCGTGCCATCCACTTCTATCTGTCCAAACCTTAAGATCATAACATTGTTTGGCTTGGTTATAGTCATTTCTCCTCCTCAATGCTGGATTTGTCTTTTGAGCACTGTGGTCAAACCTGCACCACTTATTACCAACATTTTGTGAGTTTTCATTTTTAAATTTTTGTGATTTTTTATAATGATTGGATGACTGAACTGATGAGATTTTATTGTTGTTTTGAACATTTTCTGAATTTTTAATTTTTTGTTTCTGTTCTACTTTCTTCTTAACAGGTTTTTGCTTTGAGCATTCACCTATTTCAGTAGATTGCAAAACAGTATTTTTGAATTTTTCTTTTAATTCTAAAAATAATTTTTGTTTAGTTTGTTTTTCATTTTCATCATCAGTTCCTTCATCACAATCCTCAACTTTGACATTGTCAAAGTTTGTGACATTGTCACTTATTGGAACAGAATTGATCGGTTTTGGACAAACATATGATGCAGAAATCACAAAACTTTTCAATTTGTTTTCTAAATCAGCAATTTTCTTTCTATTACCTTCGGCTTCATGCTCAAATTGAATGATTTTATCAAGATGAGAATTTATTTCACATTGTTTTTCAAGATTATTTTTACCAAAAACATCTCTCTCATCTTCTAAAATCTTTAACTGACTTTTGAAATCATTTTCAAATTTTAATTTTTCATTTTCAAACTCTTTTTCTTTTTCTTTCAAAATCTTTTTATCCAATGTCAAACTGACCACATCACTCAACAGTTTGATATTTTCAGATTTTAGTTTTTCACAGTTCAAGCGCAACTCTAAAATCTGTTCATCATCAGCTTTCTTCCCATCTTTCAAAGCTTTGTTTTCCAATGTCAAATTCTCCACATCTTTCAAGAATTTGGCATTGTCTGCTCCAAGTTTATCACATTTTGAGCACTTTTCATTCATTTTTTCAACATCAGCTTCTTTCTTTGTTTCTATCCTGTATGTTCCTGCACAAAAGAGTTTAACGAAATCAAAAGGATTCATACTTTCATCAATATAACATTTCCTTTTAATATCATATTTCAAAATACTCTTTGTTGCAAGACACACACGAATTCTATTATCAATTTCAGTAATTACATCCAATTCCAATTTTTGTAAATTCTTTTCTATTTCGGTCAAAAATTCTTTCTTTTTCTTATTTTCTTTACGAAATTCTCCATTAACCTCATTAAAAAACTGTTTTGGATAAAGTTCTTGAAAAAAATCTTCCCTTTTTAGCTCAACCAAGAATTTATCCCATTTAGCAGGTAATGCATTTGCCAATTTCGATATCTGTTCATCATTTGATATTCTAATATCCTTGTTTCTCAAACTATCCATTAAAATTTTAAACCGTATTTCCAACTCATCCAACGTTTCATCCTTTTGACACATGAAATATTCAAATCTTTCAACTAAAACCTCCTTTTTCTCAAAAGAAGAACAACAAGTCCAATTGTTTATTCTTTCAAATTTAGTGTTTTCCAGTTCATCAAACATTTTGAATTCTTGGTATTTGTGCCTTGTAAATCACCTCGAATCACCTGCAAACAAACAAACAAACAATCAGTATACACAATAATATCCTGAAACATACTGATACATTGTTGACGTGAAATAATCTCGACACGAAATTTCACTTTTCAAGCGAAATAAGGATCTCAAGTGAAATCTCAAGTCTTGAACAATCTCAAGCGAAATCACTATACCAACCACTTCAAGCGAAATCAAGTAATCACTCTTTAAGCGAAATCTTGATTTCAAGCGAAATCACTTGATCAGTTTCAAGCAAAATCCCAATTTTTTCAGTTGAAGCGAAATCAACCACTATGCAGTTTCAAGCGAAATCTGATATTATGCTATTTCAAGCGAAATCAAGTAGTTGTTCATTCAAGCGAAATCCAACAGTTGTTCATTCAAGCGAAATCTTGATTTAATGTTGTTTCAAGCGAAATCTGATCTAATGTTGTTTCAAGCGAAATCCCAAACTAATGCTTTGAAGCGAAATCTGATCTAATGCTGTTTCAAGCGAAATCCCAGACTGATGTTTCAAGCGAAATCTTCAGACATTTCAAGCGAAATCTTGCTGAAAGTTACGGATTCGGACACAAAAACTCGAAAATCTCCTAAACGACAAGGAATTTGAATCTGAAACTTGGCAGGATTGTTTATCAACTATTTTCGCACGATATACTAAAAAATCATCCAATTCGGACCGTGAAATCCCGTTCAATTTGTCGAAAATCCATAGAAAACGTGAAAGAAAAAGTAGATGAAGAAGAAATGATGCAATTCAGATCTGAAAACGTTGTAATCTGGTACGAATCTTGTTGTTTGATCAACGCAATCGAGCTCCTGCTCTGATACCACTTGTTAGGACCGGTTTGACTCCGATACGATTGCGTAACGAAAGTTCTACGTGCGGAATCCGTGAACTATCGAGAACAAAACACACAAGATGTAATATAAACGTGATTCTATATAAGATCTGAAATTGTACAATCACTTGAATCACTTAGAGACTTTCTCTCTCTAGTTTCTCTCTCTAGAACTAGAGCTCTCCAAAAGTCAAATGTGCAAAAGTCTTCTTCAAGCTAAATCATGATTTAGCTTGAAACCTATATATAGTGTGTTGATTTAGCTTGAAATGACACATGCTACTTTCAAGCTAAATCATGATTTCCCTTGAAATGACATGTGACACTTTCAAGCTAAATCATGATTTCCCTTGAAATGACATGTGACACTTTCAAGGTAAATCACCACGTTCAAGCTAAATTATCTTATGCACTGATAATCCTATTACATGATACAAGACGAAGTCAATAGACATAGTGCACTAACAAAAGCATTTCTCTTGTATACTTGTGTTCAAGTATTACAAGCAACTTCCTTGCGATCCAACGTTCCCTTTAGCAACTTTCATAACCAAAACCCAACGATACTAAGTCGGTTAGGCTTACTTAGACCGTGTTCTAAGGCCGCACGCGAGTTGAAAGACTAACTCCGTGACAAGTGGTATCAGAGTGACGTTTCGATCCATCCAAGATGGTTGATGATAAGACTCAACTTACAACCATGGCTATTGGAGAAGAGACCCGTGGGCGCGATGACATTCGCAAAGGAGGAAGAAAGAATTGTGACATGTCCAAGGACTTGGTCGCAAGCTTAGACAAACGTGTTGAAGACATGGAGACATCGATAGCTGAATTCAAGTCACATGTTGAAGAATTCAAGGCTGAAGTCGACATCTTCCAAACAAACACTAACGAGTCGCTGGAACAAGTAGGTGGCGATCTCGGCGAGTTAAGAGACGACATCAAACTTGCTATGCAAGTCA
This sequence comes from Helianthus tuberosus, assembly GCA_030545235.1. Taxonomy (NCBI): domain Eukaryota; kingdom Viridiplantae; phylum Streptophyta; class Magnoliopsida; order Asterales; family Asteraceae; genus Helianthus; species Helianthus tuberosus. The sequence goes on from JARYGA010013580.1 coordinate 99,009, forward strand.
TGCAAGCTGAGTTAAAAGAGATGTTTATGAAGGAGCTGGGGCAAGTACAAAGCAATATAGAGAGCAAGTTTGCTGGAAAATTCAATGAGTTGCAAATGGAGCTAAACATTTGCAAACAAGCACTAGCAAACCGAGGCGACACCATTATTTCTTCAAAGTCTGAAGTCCCAAAGCCATCTCCGTTTGTTGGAAAATGGGAGGCACGAGCCATTGACGACTTCATGGGAAGTTGAGCAGTACTTTGAAGCCATAGACATCGTTGATGATAGCAAGAAAATCAAGCGGTGACCTTATACCTAAAGGAAACCGCGGCTCTATGGTGGTGACGGAAGCACATGGAGATCGAAAAAGGTAAGTGCACCATCAACACTTGGGCTGATTTCGTAAAAGAACTTAAAAAGCAATTCTATCCGGAAAATGCCGAACACGAAGCAAAGATTCGGCTACGAAACCTTAGGCAAAAGGGTAGCATCAAAGATTATATCGATGAATTTACTACCCTTGTGCTTGAGATTCCGGACTTGTCGCCCAAGGATGCTCTCATATACTTTGTCGATGGCTTGCAACAATGGGCCAAAACCAAACTTGAACGAAGAAATGTTCAAGACTTATCATCGGCAATCTCTGTTGCTGAAAACTTGAACGACCGTAATGAAAATCGTTCGACAAGATCAGCAACTATAGAGACTTGCGATGCAAAAGGTGGGGGAGCAAAACCCACCAACCAAAATCAATATCCGAAGAATGACGACCGGGCGTTAACATTATATAACAAAGGAAAAGCCGTAAACAAAGGTTCCTTCCTTTGCTATGGGCCTCATGATGCACGAGATTGCCCAAAGAAAGCCAGACTAACGGCCCTTATAAGGACCGGCGATGATGAACCTGAGGAAACCGAAGAGGTTCGCCTAGGTGCAATGCAACTTCAAGTTTTAAATGCCATGACCAGAATGGAAGGAAAACCATTGGTGATGGCAAACCAAGCTAACCCGACAACAGTCGTGGGCAATTCGAAGGGAAAAGGTCTTCGCTTTGTCAATCTAGAAATCAAAGGAGAAACCTTAGAAGCATTGGTCGATACCGGTGCTAGCCACAACTTTATGTCAACAAACGAGGTGAGAAGACTCGATTTAAGAATTACAACTCAAGAAGGCTGGATTAAACCTGCTAACGGAGATCCCATACCGATCGAAGGTGTCGCATGGGGCGTAAAAACTAAAATCGGGACATGGGCAGGTAAGTTACACTTCTCGATTGTTCCAATCGAAGACTACAATATTGTGCTCGGGGTGGATTTCTTTCGAGAACAAAAGGCCATGCCAGCACCATTCATGAACACACTCTACATCATCAAAGGCGATAAAGTGCACACTGCACCCTTGAAGTCCAAGAACCGAGGCAAAATATTATCCGCAATACAACTCATGAAGACTTGTGAGGCATTCGGGCATCGCAACGAGGACGTTGCGAATTTAGGTTGGGGAGGGTGTCACGCCCCGCTAAAATTCAGCCCAAAAATTCAGCTTTCTAGAACCTTCCTATCTACACGCTTCAAGAGCCGTTTGGAAGACTCCGGAACAACTTGTATTGTTCCAGAAACATGGAGACACTAAGAAGCACAAAATATCGGCTAAGAAGGGCCTAGAATCCGCTAGAAATGGCTGGTTACATCACCCATAAAAATCTGCCCAAAGAACTTTCTAGAATCCAGCATAATATCATGATATTTAGTAGGAAATATCCTAGATATTTAAGCATGATATTTTGTAAGGAGTGTTCTTGATATAGAACACTCTAGATGATGATCAAAGTAGTATAAATAGGGATCATGGGGTCCCATTTGAAGCATCCCCAAACACTTGTAAACATCATCACTCTTGTAAGCTTTCTTTGTATAATACAAAGCATTTCTCTTGTATACTTGTGTTCAAGTATTACAAGCAACTTCCTTGCGATCCAACGTTCCCTTTAGCAACTTTCATAACCAAAACCCAACGACACTAAGTCGGTTAGGCTTACTTAGACCGTGTTCTAAGGCCGCACGCGAGTTGAAAGACTAACTCCGTGACAGTCAGTAGTAGTAGCACTAATGCGCTTGGGTAGTTTGTTCTGTTCCACTGCTTGATCGGTGAGACGATGGGCCAACTTAATGATTTGCTGAATGGTACCCAGGTTAGCTGAAGTCACGTGACTCTGAATCTCTCGTACAAGACCCTTGAGGTACAACTCAATACGTTTGATGGGAGGGTCCACCATAGTAGGGCACAAGAAGGCCAGCTCGTTTGACCTTTTCGTATACGCCTCAATCTCAGACCCCGTCATCTTCAGATTGAAAAATTCCACCTCTAGCTTGTGGATGTCGTCACGACTGCAGTATTCTTCCTTGATCAGTTCTTTGAAGTCATTCCATGGGGTGGCATTAGCAACCGCCAACCCAAGCAGTTGAACCTGTGCTTTCCACCAGGTTAACGCCGCACCTTCAAGGGTTCCAGTAGCATATTTCACCCTACGATCTTCAGGGCATTCACACATTTCAAAGACAGATTCGAGCTTCTCAAACCAGTGAAGAAGGCCTACATGTCGCAACCCCGGATCCCTAATTTCCGGGAATGGGCGGACACGATCTCAGAGTTTTTGGTGGTATCAGGTAGTTAATCTTGCAGCGGAATTTACATCAGGACCGTAGTTAGGAAATGTTTATCAGAGTAAAACCACCATATTTGATATTAGTAATCACATGGGCAAAACCCAAGTTTCTTATTACAATACATTTAAAGGGACAAACCCCATTTTATTGAATTTAAAACATCGTTTATTAGGTAACTTTTATAGCCACATTTTTCCCAAGCCTTCAGTGCTCTCCAGCTGGCTTTCATTAATTGGTTGTTCACATTGTGTTACCTGTAACGCCTTTTAAAAATAGTCAGTCAGAAATACTGGTGAGTGAATTCCAGTTTAATCAAGAAATATTTTATCAGTTAAAACAGTATTGAGAGCGATCACATTGTTTATTTCTACAAAATTACTCATTCAGTATTTGCCACTCGACCGGACCTATGGCTATGGTCAAATTACCCATTGGCTAACTCGTTGTCCAATGGTAATGTACTGTCATTCCTGACATACTACTACTCGTAGTAATAAATTTTGTATACAAAACCCCATAATACCGGTAGTAATTGAAGAACTACAAAGACTCAATCACCGCTTAATCACATTGTAAATAATTAAGGTTTTGTAAAACATTCCAAAAAGGTTAACAAAAAGAGGATAAACTCACATTGCTATCTTAGACTTCTCGTGAGGGTTTCCTGGATACAATCTATAATTTATACAAATGTACATTGGTTAGTATCATAACCCTTTAAAATTATTAATGATACTCTCCCCGAGACGACATTCCAACAACTACGTCGGGCAGAACCACGACAGTTGTTACGGAACCCTAAATCAATCGGGCAGCATAACTGTTACGAAACTAGGGTTATAATACTTACAACGGAGCAGAACCTCGCTAATTAGGGGTATAATACCCGTGTATTATAACTTTCCTACAAAAATTCGTTTAGAAAGAAAGATGTGAGCGACGGAAAGTGAAACCCGATGCGTTCTATTTATAGCTTCTAAATTTGACTCTCACGCGGCCCGCGTAAGATAAGCACAAGGCTTACGCGGCCCGCGTAAACATGTGGTCAACGCGTAGCTTATCCAGATCAGCATGTAGGTCCGCCACGATGTCGACACGTGTCAGCTCAGGATGTCTCCTCGTTGTAGGTCTCTCGCAGCCCGCGTTAACTTAAACTATGTCTTACGCGGCCCGTTTGAACTAAAAGAATCAACGATATCAGGTTTCCACCCTGATACCGCCCGCGTGACTTGTTGAGGTGGGTCTACGCAGCCCGCTTCAACTTATAATTTCTTGTTTTTAATTTATTTTATATATTATAACATATTTCGGGCTCGGTTTTCACATACGGGGTGTATTTAAAAACATATTGGGACATTCTATAATATACTAAAGTGTTAGAGATATTATAAGGGTGTCGGTTTTACCGAGGGTTGTTACATTCTCCCCACCTTGTTTTAGAGCTCGTCCTCGAGATCTACTGAAATAAGTGCGGATATTTCTTTTTCATTTATGCTTCAAGCTCCCATGTGTACTCAGGTCCTCTTTTGGAGTCCCACTTCACTTTAACCAGAACTAATCTTTTATGCTTGAGATTCTTGACTTTCCTATCTTCAATTTGTAGAGGTCTTTCTACAAACTTGAGTTGTTCATTTACCTCTATATCCTTAAGAGGTACTATTAGTGATTCATCAGCTAAACACTTTTTGAGATTAGATACATGAAACACATTATGTATTCCTGCCATTTCCTCTGGCAGTTGTAGCTGATAGGCTACAGGTCCTATTCTTCTAATAATCTCAAAAGGTCCAATATTCATGGGACTTAGCTTTCCCCGTCTGATGAATCTTACTATTCCTTTCCAAGGAGAGACCTTTAATAATACTTTATCTCCTACTTGAAATTCCAACGGTTTGCGTCGGTTATCGGCATAACTCTTTTGTCGATCACGTGCTGCTTTCAGTCTTTCCTTGACTTGAATAATCTTGTCGGTTGTTTCCTGCACTATCTCAGGTCCAGATAGTTGCTTTTCCCCAATTTCTGCCCAACAGACTGGGGTTTGACACTTTCGTCCATAAAGTGTTTCGAATGGTGCAACATTGATACTTGTGTGATAGCTATTATTAAATGAAAATTCTATTAAAGGTAAGTGATCGTCCTAATTACCTCCGAAATCAATTACACAAGCTCTAAGCATGTCTTCCATTGTTTGAATTGTCCTTTCGCTTTGTCCACCCGTTTGAGGATGATAAGCTGTACTTAGCTTTAACTTGGTTCCCATTGCCTTTTGGAAACTTGACCAAAAATGAGAGGTAAATCGACTATCTCTATCAGAAACAATTGATAAAGGAATGCCATGTAAAGAAACAATTTCATTTACATATAACTTAGCTAATTGTTCCATACTGAAAGTTTCTTTCGTTGGTAAGAAATGAGCTGACTTGGTTAGCCTATCTACAATCACCCAGATTGTATCATTTCCTTTCTTTGTTTTGGGTAATTTAGTAACAAAATCCATCGTTATAAATTCCCATTTCCAAACTGGCATTTCTAATTGCTGTAACAAACCTGAGGGTTTCTGGTGTTCAGCTTTAACTTGTAAACAAGTTAAACATTTAGAAACATAGGCTGCTATGTCCTTTTTCATTCCTATCCACCATAAATTTTTCCTTAAATCCTGGTACATTTTATCACTTCCTGGATGCATCGTATATTTAGACTTATGGGCCTCTTCTAGTATATGATGACGTAAGTTTCCTAATTTAGGTATCTACATTCTCTTTTTATGGAATCTCCAAATTTCATCTGTTCCTTGTTCCAATTCTTTTAGCATACCTTTTAATTTTTCAGAATCATCCTTGATTACTGATTCTTGTGCTTCTCTTATCTGATTATTTAAATCTACTTGCAGATTTAATTTAAGAGAACGTACCCTTCTTGGCTTTTCATGATACTTTCGACTTAAAGCATCTGCCACTACATTTGCTTTTCCTTCGTGATACTGGATATCACAATCATAATCACTAAGAAATTCCATCCAACGTCTTTGTCTTATATTCAACTCCTTTTGCTTGAAGATATACCTTAAACTCTTATGATCAGTGAATATGGTAAACTTACTACCATAAAGATAATGTC
>JARYGA010013581.1:0-46619 GCA_030545235.1 Helianthus tuberosus
AATTGCGATCCAAGACGACAAATATCACAATACGAGATTAATGCAATGAATCAACGAGTTTAATCTTTTTGTAAAGATTGGTAAAAGTGATTTTGAAGGTTGCATGTGAAAATACTAAAACAATATCACAACACTGTCTATTTTTTTTAATAAAGCACGTTTGAAGGTTGTATGTATGCATTAAAAAATACACTTTTAGCTGTTTTAAACTTGTTTGAACCAAAATGATAAAAAGAAGGAAAAAAAATAAAATACAGAAGAAATGGCATACGATATAAGCAGTTAGAATCCTTAACGAACACTCCGGAGCGAAATACTTGATATAATCATTATCCGGGATCTCTGCATTGTTCACACATTTTTAAGGTAAATATATATAATAACTTAGCAATATGGTTTTAATGATCTAATCTGCGTAAATATATGAGTTAAAAAAATTTATGAAAAAAGTATATACCATCAGGAAGCTCTGTATCTAAAAGCACTCCTGTTTCAACAGTCCAGCACCGAGCAATGTTATCTTTAGTATAACCTCCACCTCCCTTTACCTGCACAAAAACCCTCGATATTAGTTTCTAATAGACACAATTAATAATACAAACAAAATTTATTTAAAAATACTGAAATAGACTTACCAGCAGAGGCAAACCAATTTTTTTTACAATCCTAACACATTCAGAATGTACTGTAAGATATTCAGAAGTAACAGAAAACAAGTATTACAACATCAGTCAATAATAAATACGATAACCGAGCAGGTTTTGATTACAATAAGACTATTGCACCGTCTATAGAGAGGTTGAAGCAGCCTAAGCGGTCCCCAGCGAGCGAATCTGCTCCACACTGGAGAACGATCACACCCGGTTGATATGTTTCAACAACCTTCGAAATTATCTACAAAATTAAAAGATGAATAAGATTATTCACAAATCAAAATTTAATGTTAGAACACTTTTATTCACAAATCACAATGGAGTTGAAGAACGATTAACAAAAAAAAGACATGAACAGACTTTAACTCGCGACCTTATAATTCTACTACTAAACTCAAAGGCTAAACCCGCTGGAACATTGACTTACAATGTTACATGTGTTCGCTTCAAATTTATTTATGGGTTTACTCAATGCTTGGTGTGTGTATATATATATATATATAAAATGGCCCCCGTGGAAAACGGGCCTCGGCCGGGGGTGCGGCTCGCTCACCCCTAGGGCCAGCCTTGTGATAAGGCACTCATATTCATAACCAACTTGCAATACAAAGCAGGAGTGATTAATATGAGTAATCTTTCACCAAAACGAAAATCTTAGTTTACTCCATAGGAAAAATACATCGGTGGGCAATCAAATTAAGCAACTTTAATCAACATGTAAATATGGTTTAACCCAAGTTTAACACTTTTGGACTATACATCAGTTAAATAAAGAAACTCAAAGCAACAATTTGAATTAGGAATCAACCCAAGTTCAACAGTTTTCACACAGGCATTTTATCAAGCACCTTGTATGCATAAATTAAAGACAATGAAACTTAGGAAAGTGTGACTCAATCCAGCCCCATACTCATAAGATCAGACAGTACATCATGGTGAATTCAAGAAAGTAGTCGTAAATAATAAAAGTCCTCACCTGGGTTTAAAAAATGGAAGCCCAATTTGAACCCTCCAAATCGATATCTCATAAAAATCTGTATATTGCACAAAATCAAGTGTAAGAAACATATGGCAAAGAAAAGAGGATGAATGGTGAGTTTGGAGGTAATACCTGGTATGGTGATTTCAGGCAGGCTTCCTGAATGACAATTGTGGATTATAGAGGGCTGAGGATTTGGAAACGAAGGGGCATAATCGAATGGTTCGATCTTGGAGCTCTGCGCTTCTGACATGTTAATGAAACCCTAATTCATTTAATATATAACGTAGGGTGATGGAAATTGAAAGAGGGACGATTGAATTGCATAAAATGATAATCACATTGAATGTTTCACAACTGATGAGGATGAATGGGAGTGCAGGGGCAGAGATGGAACAAAATGATAAAAATTGGGCATTTTAACTTACCTTTTCATATGCCATCTTAAGTTAATAAATTTAGACAAGTGGTTAGGATAAACCAAACCTGACCCTAGACCTCTCTCGACCCAGATAAAAAATCACCCGTTTTGACCCAAATGCCAAACCCACCAGACCCGCCCAATATACATACCACATCGGCCTTGGTTCTTCATAGGGTTGACGGCTCCATTTGTCCTCCAGTCAATGGATGGCGGTGGATCAGTGGTCTTCGTATGCGTGAACGGGGTATGTCGCCTTTTGCCTTTTAGCATCCTGAAGTGCAAGATTTTTTAATAAAAACCAGCCTTGAACTCATGGTTAGTCATAATAGCAAACTCGTTGAGTTTCAGCTGGTACGGTTTGCCCATCGGGTTCACTCGGTTAATGTAGTTCACGTTATACTTGAACACATTGAACCGTAGGCTTAGCTGATACTTTTCACCAAAATGCTAGGTTACGGACTTACGATAGAGATGACAGAGTAAGTCGAGATAAAAGGGAACACTTGCAATTAAAAAGAGGTAGATTAAAAGAGAAACGGGTCAAAACTTTCCCAACGTGCACCTTCAAAACTCAAATCGCCCAACTTTTAGATAAATGTACCGAAACTTCCACTGGTAGACACAAATATGTCCGCCATTCCCACTAATAAGTAATCATATTTCTAAAAAAATTAAGGAGCTAGAAATAGGGCTCACGTTCATAGGGTATGACTGATCCATTTAGTTGTCGGCTTAACCCCACTGCAAAGTCGCACATGTCATTAACACGGAAAAAAAATCAAAATTAGCTTTCATAGTCAAAGAAGGGGCGTGAACATACCACCAACACTTACCACGTACAATACCCTTAACATAGATTACCATATTGGTCTATTTCTAAAAAAAGGTTGCAAAAAATGAAAATTGAAAGTAACCAGTTTTTGCCCAACAATGAAATTTAAAAGATATGATTTTCATAGTCCATTGAAGTACAAAAGAGCAAAGGCATCAAGATTTTAAAATCAACTAACATTTAAACAAAATTCCTATAACTTATCCCAAAATCTTGAAAATTCAGCATGCTTTCAAGAAACATAGCAAGAATTTGATGAACATAACCAAAAGAAACAAAAATACAACTATTAACCTCTCTAGTTTATACCATGAAAAATATGCAAAAAACCAACAAAATAGAAATTAAAGTTTTTTACCAGTTGACCACTCAATCGTTGAGTCGTTGACCATTCAATCCTAGATCAATCATATCCGAACACGATGGAGCCTCGTGACCCATGCCCGTATAATGATCCATGGACACGATGGAGTATACGAATCATCATCATTGCAAACTCTTTTTTTTCAAATACGCGAATTCTCTAAACAAATTCCTTCTTATTTCGAGCTTCTGTTCGTAAGTCAGTTCTTGCGTTTTATCGAATACCCGATTCGACTTCTTATTCGGGTCACCGTATAGAAGCAATTCCTCAACCGAAATGTCTGATTCCACTTTTCTAGCAGTAACTTTCTCGAATTGAACACTATCGGCATCCAAACCGCCACTTGATTTCTTACTGATTCTTTCAACCGAAGATGATTTCGTCTCGAGAACAGCAGAGTTATTATCAAACGATTCGACAAACGAATTCACACCGGCCCAATTCGCGGAATCTTTCGACAACATCATCAAACACATAGCAAGTCCTTCTTAATCAACCTCATCAGTCTCAGAAACAGAAGATGACCCATAGTGTTTCATAGTAATTTAATGAAAAATCCAAATCCGATGCAATGAAAATATCCAAGAGCCCCGATCTGATCTGACACGTAATGAAGAGATATTCATTCATTCCAACAGTTACCTCAAACGATTCAAGAATGGACATATATTATTGCAAATCAATCCGAGATTTGTACCTACAGATACAACCAAAACCTCCAATTTCATCGATGATATTGATAACATAAAACCTCCAATTTCATCGATGCTAACATAAAGCGATAAAGAACGGTTAATCCTTCTAAATAAACTCTCTGAGAATGGTCGTATAATCACAAAATAATAACCAATTCGATAAAAATTCAAAGTTGATCAATTTAAAGAGGGGAATTTGTGTAGTTACCTGAGCCGATTAATAACCAGCAGCGATGGGAAATCAGTGACGATTAATGTTGGGAAAAAAGAGAGAATCCGGCCGAGTGTCTTGCGTAATTCAGAGGCTGTTGTGTTCCATTGTCAAGGAGTGCAGACTTCTTAACAGAGAGTGGAGTGGTTACAGCATTCAACATGGTTATTTATACCATTCAATACCTTGAAAGGGTGAAGGGAAGTTGAAGGACGTTGGTTGATAACACGACGCTTCAACTACAACATTGACTCGGATATTAACATTCGTATTCAAAAGATCAGGGAATCCGTATAATTGCAGGGACGGTTTCAATCGTAAACCTAATTGATTATACATATAATTGCAGGGACGGTTTGAATCATCAATTGGCTACTGACATTGAATTTGGGGCAAATTTGGGAGAAAGGATGGAAGATTAGGGTAAGAAGTCGTGATGTTTGATCTGTCGTCTTAAAATTTGTGTAGGAAATTACAAATTTGTACATGGGAAATGCTTATATATATTATATAGATAATGACTCATTGTCATCCATTATAAAACTTACCAATTTATGACCCATAATATTCACTCAAGCATTTATATGAGACAAGTAGACGACCATAGAGGTAACATCTAGTCTTATATAAAATTTATATGTTTACTTTCATAATCATATCTTATATAAAAATTCACAAGCACACACATAGATAATTTCTTTAAAAATATTTGTAGTATAACACAATGCAATACAATATAGTGTAAGATGACGAAGTGCAACATAATAATATAATGTAATATAATGAAACGGGATCAGGAGAAAATGCTCAAAAGTGTGAGAACGGTGAGAACGCTTCCTGGCCCAACACGTGTCACGCCACTTAGAGAAGGGCGGAGGGGTTTTTTTATCCTTTCATCTGCTTTTCCAGTTCCGCTTTTCTGAACATTGTTTGAATTTTTGGGGTTTAAGATTTTTGGCGTTAACAAAATTCAATAATTAATGGTGTTTAATGGTTTCATCGTATTAACATTTTGGCGTTTATGGCGTTTATTCAAATGGTATGCCATTGTAACCCAGGGTTCAGGAAATCTATTTGAATGACGTTTTTCAAGGCGTTTTAAACAAGATGGCCCATTGTTCTATTATTTTTTATAAACATTTTGGCGTTTGGGTCATCTTGGCGTTTTACAATTGTTGGATTATATTACAGCCACAGTAGAAAAAATACAAGCGAAGAAAATAAATTAAAAATCCTAATCGGATCTCTCTTCACAATATTCACTGTCATCAGTCTCTCTGTTCTTTAATAGCACAAGAACTGTCACAAAAAATATGGCGTTTTATGTAAAACTTAACAAGCCCGTCAGTTTGATTATTTTGTCTGCTGGTCTGTTGAAGTGGTTTTTTTGTGGATGTTTGGGGACATAGATCTATGACGTGTGGGTGGGTTTTCTGCTTTTTCTTCATGTTGATCTTCATCTTTATAATCATCCCACTCTTTAGTGTCATTGATCTCTTCTCCTCATCCAAGCCTTCTTCAAGAACAAAAAATACAAAATGCCATATGACTAGCATCAGTATCTTTTTCTTGAATTTTTGTCCATCTCATGCATAGCAAAATCTTACTGAGTTACTCGCCTCCGCTAACAATTCATTCAGTGAAACTTAACGAATAACAATACTGAATATCCAAAAAAGCATATTAGCGATCTTTGATTTCTTTTTTGGCGTTTTACAGTGAATGGTATTTAGTACTATTGGCGTTTGTTTTTTTTTTTTGGTTTGATCAAATGGAAGTTGCTGAGACGTATCATTTTATAGGATCTCTTTTTGGCGCCTAAGTTAGGCGGTGCATTATTATAAAAAAGTATTTGTGTTTTCAGTTACTGTTTGTAATTATTGTTTTTGACAAGCTTTAAATCTGAAGTCTGTAACACGTCCCATCTTTCAAGTTTGACGTTTTAGATTCTAATATAATAATTTTTCCCTATCTTCAGTTTTTCTGATTTGAAGTTACTGTTTCTAGTTACATTTTCAAGTTTGTTTTTTATTTTTTATTTTTTTTAGGTTTTTTATAATACTTTTTCAAACTAATTTCATTATAGTTTTGGAGTTTTTTGGGGCATTTAACGGGATGATATCGTTTAAACAAGCATTTTGGCTGTTTTGGCTTTTTATTATATATGACGTTTTTATTATACAACAATCAACTGAAAAAGAAAATAATAAAAAAAAGAATCCATAAAAAAAGTTTTTTTATAATAGTTGTCCAAAGTAATTTTATGATGGTTTGATAAACGCCAAAGGTGTAAGTCATTTGCCTTTTTGGCGTTTTTATTAGATATGACATTGTTTATTAAATAACAATCAACTCAAAAGGAAAATTTAACAAAATAAATATTGATCTTCCAAATCTTCACTTTCACCAAGCATCTTCACTGACTGTTTCGACTTTCGTATGAAATCAGCCTTTTTTTCTATAATTTTTCTCCATCTCATGCAACAAAATGTTATTGAGTTTACACTCTTTCAGCCAAAATGTTATCTTTTTTGGTGTTTTACTAAGAAAAAGAATGCCACAAAATAAACCATCTTAAAACTGTAAATTTGATCAGGCTAAAATCAATAAAGTGTTGCTGAATGGTGATGGATAACATTGTTAATCCTCAGTTAAGAAAGATAACTGACAATGTTGTCCACGCCATACAGCTACACTTTATTTGACAGCAATATATATGATGTTTGGGTTTTCTGGCATTTATCAGACGAATGGTATATATTATGTTGATACATATTAGTGGATACGGCTCGCTCGGTTCGAATACGTTACAAGTTGAAGACCGAGACTCGACATCCTCCGTCGTGTCTCGGATTGTTATCAACTGTGTCTGCAAGTCTTATATGCTCTGCATAGTGCAGATCTATCGGTTGCTGATGTTTGCTTGCATGACGAAAGACATGAAGCTCCCATATGACGAAACTGGTCCAGTTTTGCATGACGAAACATCTGACCTTCTGTTGTTGTTGACGAAACATTTGTTGAAGCCTGCGACAAAACTCCTGCATTGACGAAACTCCTGATTGACGAAACTCCTACATGTTTCGTCCTCATGGTCTTCCATCATGAAGTTTCGTCAGCTCCTTGATGTTTCGTCTGAGACTTTCGTCGACTCAACATGTTTCGTCGACCAGGTGGTTATATAAGCAGCAGACACGAGACAGAACATAAGGTGAGAGAACCAGAAGACACAGCACGGAGAAACGAGAGAACCGAGAGAGGTAATTAAGAAAGTTTGAGTGTGTAACTTTGTGTAACTTTGTAAACAAACTTTCGAGCGTTAATACAATTTATATTTAAACGTTGAATCTCTGTTTTCTTGTTCTAACTCGGTTTGCTTTACCGGTTGGATTCCGCACAACCGGGTTTATTCGTATACAAGGATTAGGCGACTAGATCCTCTGCTAGTTGGACCTACAAGTGGTATCAGATTCGTGGCTCTCTTCCTTGTTAAAACCGAGACGTTTTCTTATGTTTTTAAAGGATTTTCTTGCATTTTTCTGGAAAAACAAGTTTATAACCTTGAAAATCTTTATATTTTGATAATTAGTTTGATGAAAATCCTTGTTATGTTCATATTTACATGTTAAGGTTAGGTTTTTATTAAACTTTTTGTTCAAAATTGCGGTTCGGAATTTTTTTGGTTGGCCGGAAAACTCATAAGTTTACCGGAAAACTCATAAGTGTTCTTTAGATATTCAAAGTGTTCTTGAAAAGCTTCATGTTTTGATTCTTGTTTGAAGTTTACTGTAGTTGTTTGACAAGTGGGTTGTTCAAAATGATTGTTATTTTTCTGAAAAGTATGGGTGAGGTTAAAAGTTGGTAAACCGAGGGATGGCCTAAAAGTAAAGTGAAGTTTGAAATTGTTGTTTTGGTCAAAAATTACCGAAGTAATTAAGTGATCAAATTAGTTAAGTGAGTTAGTGTGCTAGAAATGAGTGTCAAAAATATGTTAATCAAGTTAATTGTAAAAACAGTTTCAGGATACGGCTCAGGATATAGAGCTGTATCTATGATCAAACAATGAGCAAAAGTAAAGTAAACGACACGAGATGTACGAGGAAAGCCCTTGATCAATCTAGATCGCCGGCATAAAACCTCGGGAGCTGACAATCGCAGCTGCCTTGTTCTTCTATTGCTTCACAAATCAGGATACAGTGCAGGATGTGGTACGGATCGACTAAGTGTTACAATGAAACTTGAATACAAGTGTAGTGTTTGCGATGAGCTAGAGAGTGAAAGTGTACGAGAGTGTTAGTGAAAAATTGTGTGTTCTAAGCTGATCCGCCCCCATCTATTTATAGTAAAGAAAAAATAACAAACTACCCTAAACTTGCGGGATACACCGAATATTCCTTCTTCGAACGTTGTAGACCTGGTCTTTCGGGCTCAACGTCTCTCCCTCAACAAATTCGTCCGAGTCTTGTGGAGAAGAAGTCCTCTTGACCGTTAGCAAGTCTCAGCCTTCAACCTGCACGTGGTTAATTCAATAAGCCTCAGGATATCGCCCAAGAAGTTAGCAATATCCTCTTCCAGCATCCTGATCACAAATAAACAAACAAAGGCAGGATATTGGTCAGGATACGTATGTTACGAAAATGACCCCTAACAATTGTCCCCAAATATATCGGTTGGTATACCAATCCAACGGATATATTTCAAAAGTTTCACCTCATGACTTAAGGTAATTAATACGACTAGACCCTTGAAATGACAGCGGTGCAACTTCCAAAGCATTATTTACTCTTTACCCCCCTATATTCATCCTACATTAACCGAGGGACTCCTTATTTCAGTTATCCTTATCTTCAAGCGGACATCAGGTATTTCTCTTTCTATCCTTCTTTCTTGAATTGCCTTTAGTTAGCTCGATACTTTTTATGGCACCACGAACGAAATCCCGATCGGACCGACCAGCCTCAAGCCTCGTAAGCCAGAATTTCATTGTTGATCCAGCAAAGGAGATCTGCTGCTTCAACAATGCCGACATCGCTGCTCTTAAAGATTCCGGTGCCTTTCCCACCGGAACAGTCTTTCGCCCTTTTGATCGGGAAGCCCGATCAGATGCAATATCCGACGAGTGGGTTTGTTTCTTCGCCTACCCCTTCTCTCTTGGACTCCGGTACCCGTTTCCACCCTTTATTTCTAGCTTTTTCGACCTCACCGGCCTTAGTTACGCCCAGGTTATGCCAATGGTTTGGCGAGTCTTAATAGTGCTGGATCAAATCAAATCTCGTCATTTTCCTAACCTACTTGTTGAGGACCTTCCTATTGCATACCGGTTGAGATCCCACGGCAACCATCGTTATCTTCTGTTTTCTACCTCTAAGAACCCCCTGGTTCTGAAAGCCACCAAGAACGAGCATCGATGGCGACGAAAATTCTTTTTCGTAAAAAGAGACTCTATTGATAAGGGTTTTGATCTACCGGTTAAATGGTTAACCAAGGGTAGGATTTAGGGTTTTAGAAATATCCCCAATTGTATCTTCAAACTGTATCCCAGACTTATATCCTGATGTTTTTATGCAGCCAATTTCAGGGATTTAGTGCCTCCTAGTGCAGAATCCGAATCCAAGATCGAAGAAATATACCGTCTTCCTGCTAGTGAAAGAACTTTCTCCCCGTCTCTTACCGATTCAAGCCAGAAATCAAGCTCAGAAATGTCTGGTAAGCCTATTCTCAAATTATTTTTCAAAAGTATAATAAATTTAAGAACATCTTCCCTTGTGTAGTACCAATCGTCAACCTCGAAGGTTTTGAACTTGATGAGTTAGATTGCTACTCCAGCCTTGAACCCATCAAACAAGAATCCAAGCCAAAGCCATCTGCTACACCAAAGCCTACCTCCTCGAAGACTGTTTCTGCTCCCAAAGGCCCTCCGGCATCCAGGACCCGGGCATCCAGCTCTCGGAAGAGAAAGGAGACGGACTCCCCAGCTGTTTCTGAAACATTCTCTCTCGAAAATCATGGGTTCAGCGAAGCCACCTCATTCCTCAAACAGGTAGAATTTTCTTTTCGATATCCTGCACAAGTATGTTAGTCCTTATCCTGCTTACTCTTTACATAATACCTGTGTCTTTATCGATAGGGTCTGGATCGTCTTATGCACTTATACGAAGACGCTTGCGGGCTTAACAAGATGTTGCAGATCCAGCTGGAGAAAGCTCAAGCCACCATAGTTGACCAAGGAACCATTGCGGCTGCCAAATCCCAGCACTATGAAGACAAATACAAGGCAATGACCCAGGAACATCAAGCTACCCTCCACAAAGCTAATGAGAACGCTCAAGCCAAGCTAGATGCCGCCCTTCTTCAATATCAGCAGAATATGAGCTCATACCAGGATAGCCTCAAAGCATCCGTGGTCGTCTCCCTTCTCCAAGCCAGGATAAGGATGGCTTATGAGGCCATGGATTTGGGTTTTGAATGCCCCTGCTGGAACGTAAAGACTTGGGAGGCGAAACTAAAGGATCTTGGAGGTCATCCCGTTGCTCATTCTGCAAAGCATGCTGGTGAAGAGCCTTCGAAGGCGGCAGAGGAGGTGGCCAATGCTGATGATGATGCCGAGAAGAATCCTGAGGCTGATGCTGGGGCGAATGCTGACAAGGAGGTTGCTGATCAAGAAGGCGCCGCTTCTTAGGCGGCGAAATGGGCGATGATGGATATACGTGCCAAGGCCGGAGCCCATTTTTAAATTTCGTGGTTGTGTTTGTTCAAACAATTTACTTTTCCTGTCTTCGAACAATTTTATATTTCCTGCATTAGAACAATACGATGACCAAAGGTGGATGGGTCGTAGGTTTTAGGATGAAGCCCTTGGTCATCGATTAGTATAACTTGTTTCGAACGTAGTAACGGTTGTAGGTGGACGGGTCCTGTTTTGAGATAGATCCTGCAACCGTTACACAAGTATGGTAAAAACTAATTGTGCTTTTGGCGGATGGGTCTTAGTTTAAGGTGAAACCAAAAGCACAACTTTTGACTTGTTAATAATATAACTATCTTTTGACTTATTTTCTGTTACCTTGCATTACTTAGTGTGAGTCTTATCTTTGTAAAGATTCTGATCAGTATGCTCAGCGACATACTGCAAAAGCCTTTTATTAGATAGAACTTCCAAACGTTCCTTCAACTTTGTAAAAATTTCTTTAGAAAGTGAAAAATAGTCTATCTTTTCAAAACCAAGTTTTGATAATATTTAAATGATCAGAGTTCCAAACTAATACTGGTTTCAAACACCCTAATCAAATATCCCGAAAAGGACTTCGAGAATATATCAGGATACTTAAAATAATGTTACTAAAAACTTAGACGATGTTTACAAAGGAAAGATCATACCAGAAATAGGGTATAAACCTATTACCAAACTTCAATCCCTTTGCAACTCTTCCAATGAAGGTGTCCCCTGTGCAAGGCACTTAGCGCATTAGTTCTGAGCCTCATTCTTTTAGCTTTATATCACCATCTTGGCAGGGATGTCCCCTGTGTACAATGTCTTCAAGTATCTTAGAAATCTACTTAATGTCAGTTTCCATTGCATAAGCAATTTTTTACGTCCCAAGGGTAAAACCCAAGGATGTACTGGAGATAAATCCCTTGTATCCTGGGGAAAATCCCAACTTTTCATGCGCTACAGGCGGGAGTGTATAAACTCCAAGACTTAGAAAGGTGAAAACCTTTAAACCTTAGAGAGTATGAAAATACCCTTTCGTGAGAGAGGGTGATCAATCCTAATATACCTTTAGGATTCAGGATATAGCCAACAGTAACGAAATTGTCAGCCACTTTTACATGGACTGGTCCCACCACCTTGAACTATCCCTGAATAACTTGCGCTCCAGGTGGGGTGTTTAAACCCAATTCGGATGAAAGGTGAATACCTTTAAACCTGTGAAGGGATCAGTATCCCTTAAACGTAAGAGAGGGGGCCAATCCTCTAATCTTCCGAGTTATCCTGAGTACATATCCTGGAGCTATATCCTGAAACATATCTTGCAAAACAATTGTAAACTAAGGCGGGTGTTAGCTTAGCTAACACCCCTCCGATGCTTAAGTCAGTATTGAGTTTCAAAGAATAAATTAAACCAAAACATATTTAAAAAAGATAGAATCCATACCATTCTGAGTTAGAAATTGAATTCTAAACTCACTTGAAATAGAGCTTAAGGTGTATGGCATTCCAAGACCTCGGTAGCATATCCCCCTTCATATTCTTGAGTCTGTATGCCCCTTTCCCTGCTTCTGATTCAACTTCATATGGTCCTTCCCATTTTGGAGCTAACTTGCCATCGGCAGGATTAGTAGTATTTTGAAAAGCCTTTCTTAACACCCAATCTCCAACCTTAAATCTTCTGGTTCTAATATTCTTGTTATATGCCCTGGATATTCTCTGTTGATATGCTTCCATCCTTAGCTTTGCCGCATCTCTCTTTTCATCTATAGTGTCTAAATCCTGACTCAAGGCTTCAGGATTCTGCTCAGGATCACTTAAGGTAGATCTTGCAGTAGGTATTGTCATTTCCATTGGAATCATTGCTTCTGCTCCAAACACCAAGGAAAATGGGGTTTGGCCTGTTGCATTCTTTACCGTTGTCCTATCAGCCCATAAAACAAAGGGTAATTCTTCTGCCCATCTTCCTTTTTTGGCTCCAAGCCTTTTCTTTAAGTTATTGACAATTATCTTGTTTGAGGATTCTGCTTGTCCATTTGCTTGAGGATGTACTGGAGTAGATGTTATCATTTTGATTCCCCAGCTCTTGCAAAAGTCAGTAGTTCTCTTGCTTATAAACTGAGAACCATTGTCACAGATTATCTCGGCTGGTACTCCGAATCTGGTCAGGATATTCCTCTTTATGAAGGATACTACTTCTTGGTCTCTAACTTGAACAAATGCTTCAACTTCAACCCACTTAGAGAAATAATCCGTCATTGCTAGCATAAAGACTTTTCCTCCCGGAGCTTTTGGTAGCTTTCCCAATATATCCATACCCCACTTCATAAATGGCCAAGGGGAAACAATAGGATACAATGGTTCAGCAGGTTGATGCAGTATGTTACTATGTCTTTGACATGCGTCACATCTTCGAGCATATTCTGCGGCATCTTTTCTCATTGTTGGCCAATAATATCCTATCCTTAATACTTTTGAGAATAACGACATGCCCCCAGCATGGTTACCACAATCCCCTTCATGTATATCCTGAAGTACTTCCTTGGCTTCAGGATCCTCCAAGCACCTCAAATACGGTCCTGCAAGAGATTTCTTGTATAAAATATTATTTATAATAGTGAATCGTGATACCTTCATCCTAAATGCCTTAGGATTTTCATTTCCAGGGATGTGTCCTTCTTTGAGATATTTCATGATTGGAGCCGTCCAGGATTTAGGATCCTCTTCAGGATGTTCTACTCCAGGATCCTGAATACCAGCTACTTCTTTATCCTGAGGATTCGTTGCAGGATATAGGACATGTAATATTGGTATGTGCGTCCCTTCAGGTATCTTGATCGATGATCCCAAATTTGCTAAGGCATCCGCTTTAGCATTATCCTCCCTTGGTACCTGTTCAAGTATAAAAACATCGAAATATCCTGCTAATTTTTTGAGAATATCGAGATATTCGATTAATTTCTCACCCTTAACTGCATAGGATCCATTAAAATGGTTAGTAATTAACAAAGAGTCAACATATACTTGCAAATTTTTGATACTCATGCTCTTAGCCAACTCTAATCCTGCAATTAAGGCCTCATACTCTGCTTCATTATTAGTAGCAGGAAATTCACACCTAATAGCCTGGGGTAATATGTCCCCCTGTGGCGATTTTAGTAGTATTCCTAATCCTACTCCTCTTACATTAGATGCACCGTCAGTATATAATGTCTAGGATCCTGAGGATTCTCCTAACTGTTGAACTTCTAGGTCTACCTCGTCCTGAATGTCACTACTAAAGTCAGCCACAAAGTCAGCTAAAGCCTGAGATTTTATGGCATTTCTAGGTTCGTATACTAAATCATAAGCACTCAACTTTACTGACCACTTGGGCATCCTGCCTGACATCTCTGGTTTCCTAAGCACATTTTTGACAGGATAATTCGTTTTAACATGTATCCTATGTGTCTCGAAATAATGTCTAAGCTTTGTCGATGCCATGACTAGAGCTAATATTAATTTTTCTAAATGAGAATACCTAGTTTCAGCATCTAACAAACTTTTACTAACATAATAAACAGGATATTGCTGACCTTCATGGTCTTTTATAAGAACGACACTTACATCATTCCCTGATACAGCAAGGTACAGGGATAGTGGTTCACCATTTTCAGGCTTCATCAATAGAGGTGCGGTTGAGAGATATCGTTTCAAATCCTGCAGGGCTGCTTCATGCTTTTCCCCCCATTCGAATCTTTTGTTCTTCTTTAGGATATCATAGAAGTCTTTTCATTTCTCTGAGGATCTTGAGATAAACCTGTTTAGAGCTGCTACTCGGCCTGTCAATCTTTGTACGTCCTTCATATTTGAGGGCGATTTTATGTCCAGGATAGCTTTGATCTGCTCTGGGCTTGCTTCTATCCCTCTTTTTGTCACCATATATCCAAGAAACTTTCCTGCCCCCACTCCGAAATGGCATTTAGCAGGATTCAGCTTCATATTGTATTGATCCAGGATATCAAATGCTCCCTTGATATCCTGGAGGTGATCCTCAGCCTTTTTAGATTTCACCACCATATCATCGATATATACCTCCATGGTGTCCCCCAGTTTGTCTTTGAACATCATGTTTACCAATCTTTGGTATGTTGCACCTGCATTTTTCAAACCAAAAGGCATAGCTGTATAACAATAAATACTTGTTGGTGTCATGAAGGCGGTATCCTCCTGGTCAGAAGGCTCCATTTGGATCTGTTGAAATCCTGAGGATGCGTCCATGAAGGTCAGCATTTCATGCCCGGCAGTGGCATCTACCATTGCATCAATGTGGGGGAGAGGAAATGGGTCTTTAGGACAAGCTTTATTCAAGTCTGTATAGTCTACACAAACTCTCCATTTCCCATTCTTCTTCTGTACTACAACCACGTTTGCTAGCCACCTTGGGAACTTAACCTCTCTGATCATTCTGGACTTTAATAATCTTTCAACTTCCTCCTGGATAATTGCGTTCCGCTCAGGAGCAAACTTCCTTCTTTTTTGCTGCACAGGCTTGAATGATTTATCAATTCCAAGCTTGTGAGTGATAATGTCTTTGGATATGCCTGTCATATCCTCATGCTTCCATGCAAATGTTGACATCCTGCGTTTTAAAAAGTTAATTAATTGCTCTTCAATATCCTGAGGGATATTGGTTCCTACGAGCACCGAAATATCAGGATTATCCTGGTCTAGGATAATTTTCTTCACATCCTGCTCCGGATCCTCCACGATATCCTGGGCCCGCGTCTTTAATTGCTATGCTGCACTATGTTTGGTTGAGGATTTCATCGAGGATGAGTAGCATTCTTTCGCCTCCTGCTGATCACTATCAACTTTGACAACTCCCCAAGGGGTAGGTATCTTGATGCATTGGTGATATGTTGATGGCACGGCCTTCATATCGTGAATCCACGGTCTTCCCAGTATGATGTTATAGCAGGATAGAGAATCCATCACACAGAAACGTTGTATCGAGTTGACTCCTTCAACGTATACTGGCAACTTTATCTCTCCCACTGTGTTTCTAGCCTCTCCACTGAACCCAACAAGCACAGTAGACTTTGAAGTGATATCCATTGGAGATACATTCATTCTCTTCAGAGTTTCTAGTT
This sequence comes from Helianthus tuberosus, assembly GCA_030545235.1. Taxonomy (NCBI): domain Eukaryota; kingdom Viridiplantae; phylum Streptophyta; class Magnoliopsida; order Asterales; family Asteraceae; genus Helianthus; species Helianthus tuberosus. The sequence continues at coordinate 16,000 of JARYGA010013581.1, forward strand.
GGATTATGTTGACGGAGCTGCCATTATCAACCAGTATCCTGCGTACAAAATGGTTAGCCACATATAACGTTATTACCAGAGCATCATGGTGAGGATCCTGGACAGTATCCCTGTCATCTGTATCAAAAGTGATCACTTTGTCAGTTGTGAGGGTAGTCATCCTGACAGGTTTGTCTCCCCTTTCGGCCTTAGCTTCCTTTGCATGTCTCTTTCCTGCCGAATACGAGGTCCCACAAATGTCGGATCCTCCCGAAATGAAGTTGATTATCTTGGCATCCGAGGGAGGTGATGCTGCTCGCTCAGGATCCTTCTCAGTATCCTGACCCTTATTCTTCTTTCTTCCTAGGAGATCTTTCAGATATCCCTTGCTTAGAAGATAGCTTATTTCTTTCCTTAGAGCAATGCAATCCTCAGTCACATGTCCGAAATCTTCATGGAAAGCGCACCATTTTAACTTATCTTTCCAGTCAGCCTTTTGTTGATTCTTTCGAGGCCACCTAGCCTTGTCTCCTAGACCCTGCATAGCATACATCAATTCAGGAATATTAACAGAAAAGCAATATTCGGACAATTCAGGATACTCTTCAGGATCCTCATCTTCGACAGCATTCACTCTTTTGTTCTCATTTCTACCATACGGCTTAGGCCGATACGACTTGAACGAGGATTCTGACTTCCTATTAGTTGATTCATAAGTGTTAGATGAGTTCATCCTTTCTTGCATCTTCCTGTCATCCTCCAGACGAATATATCTCAAAGCCCTGTTACGAGCTTCGTCGAGATTCCTGCAGGGATTCATTACAAGATCCTGATAAAACTGAGAATCCTTTTGTAATCCCATCTTGAAAGCTTGCACAGCTGTTGCAACATCAAGATGTGGGATATCCAAGGATTCTCGACTGAATTTGTTCACATAATCCCTCAAGGATTCCTGAGGCCCTTGAGTTATCCTGTAAAGATCACTGGTTAGTTTCTCAAAACTCCGACTACAAGAAAATTGACTGTTGAATAAATTAACCAAATGAGCAAACGAAGTAATTGAGTATGGAGGAACGTTTAACAGCCATTTTAAGGCTGATCCTGTTAAGTTAGAACCAAATCCCTTGCACAAGCACGCTTCCTTGAGCTCCGGAGGGATAGGGTTGATCTCCATTCTTTCCCTATACTGAGCAATATGCTCCTCAGGATCCGTAGTTCCGTCGTAAAGCTTCATATTGGGGGTTTGAAATCTCTTTGGGATCTCAGCATCACAGATAGGATATGCAAAACGAGATATCCTGTGGCTGTCCTGGGACACTTCGGGGATCGGCTGGACCACCCCAGGTACACTAGATATCATGTCCTTCAACTTCTGAAGTTCCCTAGTAAGTGCTGATGTTACACCTGTATCCTGCTAAGATCCACTATTGTTAGTAGCATGAGTATTATTATTATTTGACACGTTACCCGTTGGAGGATTTTGCCCATATCCTGAAGCATATCCTGAGCTCCTCATGGTTGATATCCTGACCGAGGAGGGTATTTCAGGAGTATGATTCTGAGGAAGGCTGGGTACGATATTCCCCCTGTTATCCTCCGTATACACAGCTGAACTAAAGTTCAACGCTCTGGGGTGTAATGGAGTGACATTGTCCTCAGCAGATCTGCTCGAGCCAGACTTCAGGAGTTGTATTTCCCTTAATAGCATTTGGTTTGTTTCCTGTTGCTGCCTCATTTGTTCCTGCACACTTCCAAATAAAGTAAGAATTTCATCATTAGAAGCTAGAACAGGAGCAGATTCCTGAACACTGCGAGTAGGGATAATGTCTTGAGGTCGTGAAGAGGCTGGCGTCCTTGGAGGAGGTGGTGGAAGCACCGGACCAGTAGTAGCAGAAGTCACAGCAGACACAGTAGAGGAACTCATGTTTGATCTTGAGGCCATTACAGACAATGTGGCAAAAAGTTTTAAAAATAGGAAACCGATTAGCGATTTGCCAAAAAAATTTAGTAAAGAAAGCACCACTTGCCCCACGGTGGGCGCCAAATTGTTTTGGTCAAAAATTACTGAAGTAATTAAGTGATCAAGTTAGTTAAGTGAGGTAGTGTGCTAGAAATGAGTGTCAAAAATATGTTAATCAAGTTAATTGTAAAAACAGTTTCAGGATATGGCTCAGGATATAGAGCTGTATCTATGATCAAACAATGACCAAAAGTAAAGTAAACGACACGAGATGTACGAGGAAAGCCCTTGATCAATCTAGATCGCCGGCATAAAACCTCGGGAGCTGACAATCGCAGCTGCCTTGTTCTTCTATTGCTTCACAAATCAGGATACAGTGCAGGATGTGGTACGGATCGACTAAGTGTTACAATGAAACTTGAATACAAGTGTAGTGTTTGCGATGAGCTAGAGAGTGAAAGTGTACGAGAGTGTTAGTGAAAAATTGTGTGTTCTAAGCTGATCTGCCCCCATCTATTTATAGTAAAGATAAAATAACAAACTACCCTAAACTTGCGGGATACACCGAATATTCCTTCTTCGAACGTTGTAGACCTGGTCTTTCGGGCTCAACGTCTCTCCCTCAACAAATTCGTCCGAGTCTTGAGGAGAAGAAGTCCTCTTGACCGTTAGCAAGTCTCAGCCTTCAACCTGCACGTGGTTAATTCAATAAGCCTCAGGATATCGCCCAAGATGTTAGCAATATCCTCTTCCAGCATCCTGATCACAAATAAACAAACAAAGGCAGGATATTGGTCAGGATACGTATGTTAAGAAAATGACCCCTAACAATTGTCACTCCTTGTGTCAGAGATAAAAGGATAAGATCAGATTTCTCTTACATAATTGTTAGGGGAGGATTTTCTAACAATTAGTGATCCTTATTCATTATCCTAATTAGTGATCCTCACTTCTGTGACAGGTGGTGATCCTCAGAAGGGCTTTAGGATCAGGATCATGGATCACTTCAAGGATCCTCATACTGACGATTGTTTACTTATGTTTTATAACATCTCGCAGGTATAACAAGCTTGACCAGGTCTTAGCGGCATTCTTGGAGAATATTCCCGAAGTATTCTGCACATGCTAGATCAAAACTAGACGTTATGGAGAACGTGGAGGCTTGGCCCGAAAGTCGGAGAGTTTGTTAACTAGATATTTTTCTTATTTTAAAGGGGTAACGAGCTAGTTAGTGACACTTAGTCATTTTGGCAGTTACACACACTCGCAAACACTCTCATACAAGCTCTCGTTCAAACACTTAGCAATTATTTACACTTTTTACACATTTCACCGTAGTGATCCTTGTACCTAGCTCGTTACTATCCGAAGTTGTAAACGTTTATTCATTTATTTGAGCTTGGTGATCGGTAGTTTCCATCACCCGGGGTTTTTTGTGCCGGAGATCAATTCTTGATCAAGGGCTTTTTCCCCGTATAAATCCTTGTGTTGTTTGTACATTCCACATTGAAGTGATCCTCATTGTTGTTACACATTTTAAGCATCATTCCCCTAAACAAAGAGTTTGGTTGCGATATCATCATCAGATTTTCTGACCAAAACAGTTTGGCGCCCACCGTGGGGCAATTGGTGCTTTGCCTTAGAAGAATTCGCATTTCTGTGCTCATTCTGGTTCACTACAACCAAGCAAATGGCTTCCTCGGCGAAGAATGCTTCAAACTTGATGCCCTCATTCACTTCCTCACAAGGCGTTCCTCCTTTGCCTCCACCACCTTCTGGATCCCAGAAGAATACAGAAAATGCTGCGAAGAAACCGACTCCCATTTTCTCAAAACCACCTACTTCTTCTGTTTCAACTAATCCTACTACTAATGATCTCTATACCTTGATTTTGCAGATGAGGAATCATGCACAAGAGCAGGATAAGACCAACGAAAGGATCCTCCGGGAGATTGATGAAATTAAGAAACAGAAGAAAACGGCAGAGGATCATTCTCCACTGATGCCCAGATCTTTGAATTTTGACACTCCGGTGGTTACTTCTCAGCCGTCAGTGGTTCCAAACATTCAATATGCGGGTGGACCAAAGGGAGTGCACTACGGAACAACAGCTATGACCCAGGCACTAGGTTCATATTTCCAGCCAGCAGGATCCTATCCCCAGCATATGGGACCCCTCACGAGTACAGGAGGATATTCAGGAATGCACCAAGTTCAAGGATCCTCCTTCGTTCCAGGATCATCCCAAGTTCAAGGATCCTCCTTCGTTCCAGGATCATCCCAAGTTCAAGGATCCTCCTTCGTTCCAGGATCATCCCAAGTTCAAGGATCCTCCTTCGTTCCAGGATCATCCCAGGTTCAAGGATCCTCCTTCGTTCCAGGATCATCCCAGGTTCAAGGATCCTCCTTCGTTCCAGGATCATCCCAGTTTCAGGGATCCTTCCAGATGCCAGGATCCTTGAGGAGTTTGCAAACAGGAAGTTCAGATGTCCATCAAGGAGATTTTATTCCAATGCAGACCAATGCCTCTGCTGGCCCCTCGATCATTCCAGAATCTCAACAATATGGATTAACCTCCATATTTCCTAACTTGAATCCAATGGGAGGTAACACTTTTAATAATTCTCATACTATTAACCATGGTTTTATGCAGGATCCAGGTATCAATCATGCCATGGCCAGAGAATTGCAAAAGCTAAAGGATATGATCTCGAGTGTTCCGGGAGTAGTCAAACCTATTCCAGAGATTGCAGATGGGAGCCACAAGATATCTCGCTTTGCACCACCAATCTGTGATGCTGAGATACCCAAGAGGTTCCATGTGCCTACAATGAAACTGTATGATGGTTCGACGGACCCTGAAGAACACATAGCACAATACAGGGAGAGGATGGAGATCAATCCAATCCCAGAAAAGTTAAAGGAAGCATGCCTATGCAAAGGATTCGGATCCACTCTTACTGGATCAGCTCTCAAATGGCTGCTAAGTCTTCCTCCCTATTCTATTACCTCATTTGCAAACCTAGTTAACTTGTTTAATACTCAGTTTTCCTGTAGTAGAAAATTTGAACGATTAACTAGTGATTTATATAGGATAACCCAGGGTCATAATGAATCATTAAGGGATTACATTACCAAATTTAGTAAAGAATCCTTAGACATTCCCAACTTAGATATAGCCACGGCTGTTGAGGCCTTCAAAATGGGATTACTTGGGGATTCCTTATTTTATGATGATCTTGTTATGACACCGTGCAGGAACCTAGATGAGGTAAGAACCCGGGCCCTCAGGTTCATCCGGCTAGAGGATGATAAGAGGATTCAGGAGAGGATAACAGGATCCTCAAAGCAGGATAAGCAAGGATCCTCATTAAGAAACAACAAGTTCAGATCCTACAACAAATCTGATAATCAGAACGTGCATTCTATTGATCAAGAAGAGGATGATGAGGATTATCCTCCAATTTCTGAATATTGCTTTAGTGTTGATAACAATGAACTAATCCTTGCCATGCAGAACCTAGGTGATAAAGCTAGATGGCCAAGAAAGAATGACAGGCCAGCTGCAACTAAGGATAAATCAAAGTGGTGTGCATATCATGAAGATTTTGGGCACCTCACAGAAGAATGCATTGCATTAAGAAAGGAAATTGGATACTTGCTGAGCAAAGGGCATCTAAAAGAGTTGTTGGGAAGAAAAAAGTCAAGGACTCAGGATCCTGAAAGGATCCCTGAGAAGGCTCCAGCCCCTCCAGCAGACGCGCAAGTGATAAACTTTATCTCTGGGGGATCCGACATTTGTGGCACATCCTTCTCAGCAGCTAAGAGGCATGCGAAGGAAACTAAAATGGATAACGGAGAAAGGCCAGTTCGAACATCGAGTGTCTCCGAAGGAAAAGTCATAACCTTTGATGAAGAGGATCGTATTGATATCCAGGATCCTCATCACGACGGTTTAGTTATTACTCTTTTTATATCTAACTATTTTGTCCGCAGGATCCTAATAGACGGAGGAAGTTCAGTGAACATTATCCAGCTTGATGTTCTAAAGAAGATGGGTATCCCTGAATCAGAGTTCATACCAAGATCCTCCGTGCTCGTGGGATTTAGTGGGGAGACCAAGAACACCCTGGGGGACATTAAACTCCCAATATATATTGAAGGCTTACACTCTTATCAAAAGTTTTGTGTTATTGACTGTTTATCTTGTTGTAATGTTATCCTTGGCAGGCCCTGGATACACGATATGAAAGCAGTCCCATCTACTTATCATCAATGTGTGAAGCTTCCTAGTCCTTGGGGAATAGTAAAGATTGATAGCGATCAGCAGGAAGCTAAGGATTGCTACACTTCATCGATGAAACCAGCTTCGAAGTCAAGGGAGCAATAGCAATCAAGGTATCCTCCAAGGAGTGTCTTGGAGGCCAGAGAGCAGGATGTGGTAGAAATCCTCATGGATCCTGATGATCCTGAATCCAAAATCTATATCGGGTCAGGGATCCTTGGCGAAATGAAAGAGGACCTCATATCCTTCCTCAAAAGGAGAAAGACTACCTTTGCATGGAAACATGAAGACATGACTGGTATATCCAAAGATGTTATCACCCATAAACTCGGCATCGACAGATCCTTCAAACCAATACATCAAAGAAGAAGGAAGTTTGCACCAGAAAGGAATGCCATTATCCAGGAAGAGGTAGAAAAATTGCTCCGGGCAGGTATGATTAGAGAGGTCAAGTATCCAAGATGGCTGGCCAATGTGGTTGTTGTTCAAAAGAAAAACGGAAAGTGGAGGGTATGTGTCGATTTTACCGATTTAAATAAGGCATGTCCCAAGGATCCTTTCCCTTTACCCCACATTGACTCCATGGTGGATGCAACTGCGGGTCATGAACTGTTAACTTTTATGGATGCTTCATCTGGATTTCAACAAATCCAAATGGAACCATCCGACCAAGAGGATACAGCCTTCATGACTCCAACTGGTATATATTGCTATATTGCTATGCCGTTTGGATTGAGAAATGCAGGTGCAACGTACCAAAGGCTGGTGAATATGATGTTCAAGGATCAGATTGGACAAACTATGGAGGTTTACATAGATGATATGGTGGTGAAATCCTTAAAAGCTGAGGATCACCTACGAGACTTGGAGGAAGCATTTGATATCCTTGACAAATATAATATGAAGCTTAATCCTTCAAAATGTCATTTTGGTGTAAAAGCAGGTAAATTCTTAGGATACATGGTGACTAAGAGAGGCATCGAAGCTAGCCCGGAACAAATCAAAGCAATAGTGAACATCAAATCTCCGGCCAATGCTAAGGATGTTCAAAGGTTAACAGGAAGGATAGCGGCCTTGAACAGATTCATATCCAAGTCCTCCGAGAAATGTAAAGAATTCTATGATATCCTAAGGAAGAACAAGAAATTTGAGTGGACGGAGAAGCATGAAAATGCTCTAAAAGCCCTCAAAGATTACCTATCCTCGGCCCCGACTTTAATGAAACCAGAAAAAGGTGAAGTGTTATCCTTGTATCTCGCAGTATCCTCAAAAGCAGTAAGTGCGGTCCTTGTTAAGGATCATCAAGGTACACAACATCCCGTTTATTATGTAAGTAAAAGTTTACTTGATGCCGAATCCAGGTACTCACACCTTGAAAAGCTTATCCTTGCATTAATAATGGCATCTACCAAGTTAAGACATTATTTTGAAACTCATGTCATCATTGTTAAAACTAATTTTCCAATTAAGAATGTCCTCAGGAAACCAGAGATGTCAGGAAGGATGGCTAAGTGGGCAGTGAAATTGAGTGCATATGATATAAGATATGAGCCTAGGACAGCTATCAAATCCCAAGCATTAGCTGACTTTGTGGCTGATTTCAGTAGTGATTTACAAGAAGAAGCTGAGTTAGAAGTCCAGCAGCTAGAGGAGACCAAGGATCCTTGGATACTTCACACTGATGGATCCTCAAATGTCAAAGGCACAGGGCTTGGAATACTACTAAAATCGCCACAGGGGGACATAATACCCCATTCTATAGCTTGTGAGTTCCAAACCACTAATAATGAGGCTGAATATGAAGCCTTAATTGCTGGTTTGCAAATCGCAAAGCATATGGGGATCAGGTATCTTGAGGTACACGTAGATTCTTTGTTAATTACAAATCACTTTAATGGATCATATGCTGTTAAAGGTGAAAAGCTAACCAAATATTTGGAGATAGTCAAAAGTTTGGCACTCTCTTTTGTCTCTTTTAGTTTGTCACAGGTACCAAGGGAAGAAAATACAGAAGCTGATGCATTGGCTAACTTAGGATCATCTTTGAAGATCCCAGAGGATATCAAGATCCCTATTATCCATATCCTGACCCCAGCTATTGAGGATCATGTGGCTATGGAGATAGGGAATAATTCTGCAATGATCCCTAGTGAGGATACTCAATCCTATTCAGGATCCGGATCATGGATCTCACCAATTATGAGATACTTACAACATGGAGAGATTCCTACAGGAGAAAACCCTAGGGCTTTCAAATCTAAGGTATCTCAATTCACAATTATGAATAATATGTTGTATAGGCGATCTCTTGCAGGACCATACTTGAGATGCATTGAGGATCCTGAAGTTCAAGAAGTTTTAAAAGACTTCCATGAAGGAGATTGTGGAAATCACACTGGGGGCAGGGCTTTATTCTCAAGGATCCTGAGGACAGGATACTACTGGCCAACCATGAAGAAAGATGCTGTGGAGTATGCCAGAAGATGTGATCCTTGCCAGAGACACAGCAATATCCTTCATCAACCAGCCGAACTATTGCATCCTATATCCTCTTCTTGGCCATTTATGAGATGGGGTATGGATATAGTTGGCAAGCTCCCTAAGGCACCTGGTGGAAAAGTATTCATGCTAGCTATGACTGATTACTTCTCCAAGTGGATAGAGGCTGAAGCTTTTGCTCAAGTTAGAGAAAAGGAAGTTATATCCTTCATTAAAAGAAATATTATAACTAGATTTGGAATTCCTTCTGAGATTATATGTGATAATGGTTCCCAATTTATTGGGGGCAGAACCACTAATTTTTGTGACAGCTGGGGGATTAAGATGATAACATCAACACCAGTCCACCCACAAGCTAATGGTCAAGCAGAATCATCCAACAAGATCATCATCAACAACTTGAAGAAGAAGCTTGGATCCAAGAAAGGAAAATGGGCAGAAGAGCTACCCTATGTGCTCTGGGCTGACAGGACAACCCCTAAGAATGCTACTGGTCAAACACCATTCTCTTTGGTGTTTGGGGCAGAATCAGTGATCCCAACAGAAATGGTGGTTCCTACTGCTAGAACAAGTACCCGTGATCCTGAGGAAAATGATGAAAACTTGGCTCAAGACCTGGATACTATTGAAGAAATCAGGGATATGGCTAGGATCAGGATGGCCAGTTATCAACAAAGAATGGCTGGTGCTTACAATAAAAATGTCAGGATCAGGAGGTTTCAAGTTGGAGATATGGTGTTAAGGAAAGCATTTCAGAATACCACCAATCCTGCTGATGGAAAATTGGCTCCAAAATGGGAAGGCCCTTATTTGATTGAAGCTGAAGCAGGAAAGGGGGCATATAGATTGCTAACCATGTAAGGTGATTTGCTACCAAGAGCTTGGAATGCTGTCCACCTGAAGAAATATTTCATGTAAGCAGGATCCTTATGGCATAAGTGGTCCTCACGATAGGGATATCCTTATAGGATCCTCAAAATATCGGTGATCCTTACTCAGGTAATATCCTAATCTTAAACTATTTCATTTCTTTATTTTCTCATATAAGGATAAGGATCATGTATCCTTTATCCATCTCTCACGTGAGTTCAAGTTTTGAAAGTTCAGGTATCTTTAGCACAATGTTGGTTATCCACAGAAGCAATCCGTCTTTTGGGTTTAACCCCAGTTATTTGGGCTTGTCCCCAGATTCCGCCTGTAGCGCACGATGATCCTGGTGTAGTTCAAGGCTTTGGGACCAGTACTCGTTCTAGGGGCTGATAATTCCATTGTTCTGGCTATGCTTAGGATCCTACGTATAATGGTAGACGTACCATACATCCGTTCATAAGGTTTCTAACGTTTTCACGTTAGCTAAGGTTTCTAACGTTTTCACGTTAGCTAAGGTTTTGGCATCTTCATGTCACTAAGTTTGGATAGTCGCCAGTTAGGGCCATACTCTAGTTTACACACGATCCTTGGGCTTGTCCCCAGTTATCCTTGGGCTTGTCCCCAGTTATCCTTGGGCTTGTCCCCAGTTATCCTTGGGCTTGTCCCCAGTTGCTAACTCTTTTCTTATATTGGCTTAGTCCCAAGTTATGCTCTATTTCAGGTCCTTGAAGGTAGGCAGCTAGGGATCTTTGATCCTTATTACACTCTAAGGTTTATCTTATAGTTATCCTTATTATGGTTAGGATTCTATCTTGGATCCTCAGGTATGATCCTTAACTCTTTTGATTTTATTCATTATTCTTTTGATGAACCCTTATACTTGACAACTGAACCTGTGTTTCTTAAACTATATCACTTTTTAGAACTTATCGGTTATGGGATATGTGATCCTTGATTATATCCTGAACTTTATGGATATATTTTCTAATTTTCTAAGGTTTGATAAATATAAACAGGATGAACATTATAACAGTAGAAAAGTAACATACTAAAAAGGGTAACAACACAAGATAAGCGACAAAAGGTTAAGTTTTTATTTATTAACATAAGTCTAACCCTTTAAAGGTTGTCAAAATTACCTACCCGAGCATCTACCAGCAAAACGTGGCCCGTCCGCTGGGGTAGGTAAAGGGTGTCCATGATAATGAGTTCAAAAGTAGTGCAGGAATATAAAGGCGGCAGGATCACAATGGTTTCATCCCCCAAACAGAGGATCCATCCACCAATTGCAATCCTGCCTATTGTCCTAAGGATCATACATGATCCTTAAACCTAAGAACTATTGTTTAGAGTTATTACAAACCATGAAATTGTTTTAAACATCACAACCATCAAACTAAAAATTGGGCTCCGGCCTTAGCACATATATCCATCATCGCCCAATTGTGCAGCCTACACCTTCACTGCATCATCACCACCAGCCGCTGCATCCTCAGCTTTATCCTTCAACCCGCTGCCACTAGCCTCAATTGCCAGAATCTCCTCAGCCTCCTCTTCATCACCCAATTCAGCCAGCCTTGCCTTCCATTCTTCAATCTCCCAGTTGCCTTTGTCGAAGGCAGGATCCTGAGCTTCCAAGGCCATTTGGAGTTTGGTTTTGTACATTGCTATGGCGGCAGAAACTTTAGCATCATCCATGATCTCCTGCCTTTCATAATCAAAGTTAACCAGCACCTTGGCCATCTTCTGCTTGGTATCCTTGAGTTCCTTCTGAAGATCAGCAATTGCAAGATCCTTGAGCACAGCAACCTGCTGGAGATCAGCAATCTTCTGATCTTGATCCTCGACATGACCGACGTAATCCTCGATCTCAGCAAATTTCTGCAAAAGAAAAGGGTAAAGCGGTTTAAGAGCAAGTGATCCTTAGAACAGCAGGATATGCAAGCAGAGATAGTGATCCTTACATCATTGAAGTACTCGAGGAACTGGTGGCGAATTAAGGGCAGGCCCTGCAAATCCTCAGCCTCGGAAGTCTTTCTCTTCTTGATTCCCTTCCCTTTGAGGGGTGCCTTGGGGATTGAGACAGTCGGGCTAGTAGGAACCTTTCTTTTGGAGGATTTAACAGTTATTTATTTATTTAACAGTTATTTATTTATAATCAAATCTGCCAAATAAATAATTAAATCTGAACCTTGAAGCAGATTTGGCAGATTTTCCAGCGCCTACACAACCAAAATAAGATAAGTATCTTTTCTTAATATACATTTAATTATTTATTTAAATTATAAACAAGGATACTTACTCGACATTGTGACAGAGCCTGAGGATACCTCCTGTGAGTCTTGGGTTGTTGTCTTAAAAGTTATAGTTTCAGGGTCAAGTCCCCAGAAAGTAGCAAGTCTTTCCCTGGTTGCGGGTGTTGTGATGAGACGTGAAAAGGAGATGGCTGCATGACACAAGACAAAGAAGGGGTTAGTGATCCTATTACAAAAACATGACCATCTGGTGATCCTTCCCAGGATCCTCCAGCCTACCATCGGTGGACCATGTTCTTGAGGGTGATCTGCACCGGGTTTCCGTTTAAACAAGTAACGGTGGGATCCGAAGGTAGTAAGATCATACAACTCCGCTAGTTCTGACATTCCTAAATCAAGACTCTCCTGCTCGATGATCCTCTCTAGGGTGTATAAAACCCTCCAGATCATCGGCATGGCTTGAATGTAAGATATGCTGGTAAGGGAAAAGAAGGATTGTGTGAACTCCGGGAAAGGATAGGTGTACCCTATAGCAAATGGAGTGACTGGGAAGGCGACCCATGTATCAGAAACGTAGTCGCTTAGAACAGTTGAATCGAAGGGTTTGAAAAAGACATTCGCTGGAAAACGGTGACGGATGTTATCAATCTGTGCATCGGTAAAGCAACACCTCTCGTTCACCGAGTCCTTGACGATCTTCTGACTCTTCAGAGGGCTATCCTTTTTGTGATCCTTAGCCGGGGAACTTCGGAGCAACATTCTTGAAGTGATTAAGGTAAAGAAAGAAGAACAGAGTAAGAAAGGAAGAGAGAGGAGAAAGAGATACCTGATCGATCTTCAACTGAGATTATAAAGGGAGTTTCTTTCGAATTTAAATGCATAGTGATCCTATCTATATCTCTATTTATAATCATGATCTTGCAGGTTGTCACTTCCGTGACATCATCATCGCAACGGCTAGTTCAAAATTAACGGCTATATATCCGTTAGTTTGTTACGGATAAGATCAAGAAAACATAACTCGCTAATTTTACAATTTCACTCCTTATATTTTGGGGGCAATTGTTAGGGGAGGATTTTCTAACAGTTAGTGATCCTTATTCATTATCCTAATTAGTGATCCTCACTTCTGTGACAGGTGGTGATCCTCAGAAGGGCTTTAGGATCAGGATCATGGATCACTTCAAGGATCCTCATACTGACGATTGTTTACTTATGTTTTATAACATCTCGCAGGTATAACAAGCTTGACCAGGTCTTAGCGGCATTCTTGGAGAATATTCCCGAAGTATTCTGCACGTGCTAGATCAAAACTAGACGTTATGGAGAACGTGGAGGCTTGGCCCGAAAGTCGGAGAGTTTGTTAACTAGATATTTTTCTTATTTTAAAGGGGTAACGAGCTAGTTAGTGACACTTAGTCATTTTGGCAGTTACACACACTCGCAAACACTCTCATACAAGCTCTCGTTCAAACACTTAGCAATTATTTACACTTTTTACACATTTCACCGTAGTGATCCTTGTACCTAGCTCGTTACTATCCGAAGTTGTAAACGTTTATTCATTTATTTGAGCTTGGTGATCGGTAGTTTCCATCACCCGGGGTTTTTTGTGCCGGAGATCAATTCTTGATCAAGGGCTTTTTCCCCGTATAAATCCTTGTGTTGTTTGTACATTCCACATTGAAGTGATCCTCATTGTTGTTACACATTTTAAGCATCATTCCCCTAAACAAAGAGTTTGGTTGCGATATCATCATCAGATTTTCTGACCAAAACAATAATATCTCACCAACTTTGCACATTAGTCAACGAAACTCCATTTTTCCTAAAAATTTGTTTTTAACGAAACTATTGTTTTTCCTCAAAATTGGTTTTGACGAAACTCATAATTTTCGTCACAATTGTTCTTTGAAGAAAGATCACATTTTTCATCATTTTTTCTTTTATGAAAAACCGTTTTTCGTCAGAAAAGGAGTTTCGCCAAAAACCAAGTGTTTCGTGGATCACTTTTGCCATGTATTAACAGAAGCTTTCAAAAGTTATTTTAACGAATTATTTTAAGTGATTTTAGCAGGTATTCCGTATTATATATTCAAAATGAATCTAGACTGGTGGGGTATTCCATCCAATACGGAGAGCAAATATAGAAACATGGGTTTATCGCCATCATGGGCCGAATCTCCCGCACCCGCATCTAATACGGAGAGCAAGTATAGAAGCACGGGTTTATCGCCATCATGGGCCGAATCTCCCGCACCCGAATTTTCGTCAGTTCCATCTCAAACGAATCAAATTTCGACTGGTCAATGGGCGTTTGTTTCAAATCAAACTCAAAGTATTCAAAGTATACTTTTAAGCGAAAGCGAAACTGGAAGCCTTAACCGTCCACCGAAGCTAATGCACATGAATGAATATCCTGGATGGGAATAAAGATTCCATATACGTATGTCCATGGGCAAAACACGGAACTGTGGTTATGTTTTACTACAGATTTTGATCAAGCTCTTGATGTTGCCGCTTCAACTGCCGCGACATTTGCATATATTATGGAAGACGAGAAAAAGGCATATGATTTAGAAAAGAATGTGTTTTGGTAAAAAATGAAGCAATTAAGTGATCAAATTAGTTAAGTGAGGTAGTGTGCTAAAAACGTATCTTGAAAATATGCTAGTTAAGTTGTTTACAAAAAAACAGGTTCAGGATATAGCTCAGGATATTGAGCTATATCTATGATCAAACAATGAGCAAAAATGTAAAGGGTGACACGAGATGTACGAGGAAAGCCCTTGATCAATCTATATCGCCGGCATAAAACCTAGGGAGCTGACAATCGCAACTGCCTTGTTCTTCTTATTGCTTCAAATATCAGGATACAGTGCAGGATATGATGCGGATCAACTAAGTGTTACAATGCAATTCGAGTACAAGTGTTAGTGCGTTGTGAGTGTTTGCAAGTAGAGAGAAAGAGTGTGCGAAAGATTGTGTGTGTTGCTATCTGATCAGATTAATCCATTTATAGTAAAATGAAAATAACAAACTACCCTATTAAACCGGGATGCTTCGAATATTCCTCAAGTGAACGTTGTAGTCCACGTCTCCCGGCTTCAACGTCTATAACCCAACTGATTTGCCCGAGTCTTGAGGAGAAGAAGTCCACTTGAACGTTGGAGACTTGCACCTTCTAATCTGCACGTGGTTAAATTAGTCACTACCAGGATATCGTATCAGGATGTTACCAATATCCTGATCCGGCATCCTGGACAATAAAACAAACAAAGTCAGAATATCAGTCAGGATATATAAGCAGAAAATCACCCATAACAATTGTCCCCAAAATATATCTGTTGGTATACTAATTCCAACGGATATATTTTAAATCTTATCCCTTGAATCGAGGTTATTGAATTGAAACGACGGTCAAGATAGCACTATGTAACTTCCAACGCGGTTTTTACTCGATGGATATCTATTACGCCCCTATATCTTCTCTCTTTTTGTTTGAAAACCAAATATCATCAACTGAGTCTCCAGGTAATTACTCATTCCTTCCTCATTTCCTGTTAATTTCTTTATTCTACTTCCAATGGCCACTAGATCCTACTCTCAAACCGGTGAATCGTCGGAGACCTTTGTCCAGCAAAACCTTCTTAAAAACCCCGAGAAGGAGATCTGTGCCTTTGATAACGTAGGCATTGCAGTGTTGAGATCCTCCGGCGCTTTCCCCGATGGCACAATTATTAGGCCATTTGATCGATAAATTCGATCGGATGTTTCTTCCACCGATTGGGTCTGTTTTCCGGCATACCCTTTCTCACTGGGTCTTCGGTATCCATTTCCTGAATTTATGATGCAATTTTTTCGAATTACTGGTATTTCCTTTGCCCAAACAATGCCCATGGTTTGGAGAGTACTGGTCGTACTCAACCAAATCAAAAATCTTCATTGTCCTAAGCTCCGCATAAAGGATATCCCGATTGCTTATCGCCTCCGATCACACGGTTCTAGTCGGTTCTTACTCTTTTCAACTTCCAGCAAACCCCTCATTCTTAAAGCCACCAAGAATGAGGATGGACGGCAGCGTAAATTCTTCTTCGTCAAGCGAGACTCCATCTATGAGGGTGCTAGCCTTCCGGTGGAGTAGTTAACCACCGGTAGGGTTTAGGGTTTTAAGAATATCCCCAGATTTTTCATGGCCTTTATCCTGTGCTTATATTTTCTTCTTTGGCCTTTATGCAGTGAACTTTAAAGAAGTAGCCCCTCCTACTGCAGAATCCGAAAAAAGGATCAAAGCAATTTACCAGTTACCGGAAGGTGACAGGAGTTTTTCCACACACCTCCCAAGTTCCAGTCAATATTCATCATCTGATATGTCTGGTAAGAGTCATTTCGTAAATAATTGATCTGCGTAATATAATGAAAGAGTAATAAGGATTTAGAACTTCCCTTTTATGCAGCACCAGCCAAGATCCCAGAAGTTTTCTACCTTGAAGAGCTGGACAGTTACTCCGATCACGTCCAGGTCAAGAAGGAGCCCAGTCCGAAGGCTACGGCCACATCCAAGCCCAGTAGCTCCAAAGCCATCATCATTCCCAAGCCTTCGCCGGCTACTGAGCCCCGGAGTTCAAGTTCTCACAAAAGGAAAGAGACCGATTCACCTACCATCTCCGATACGTTCCCCTATGAGAATCATGGGTTTATTGAGGCGAGCGGGTTCATGACTTCCTTTCTTAACCAGGTATAAATTCCTATTCCATATCCTGCATATATAAGTCAAACCAATATCCTGGTCATCATAATACCTGTGTCTTTGGGTGTAGGGCCTCGAACGTCTGGTTCATTTGTACCAAGAATCATGTGGGCTCAACAAGATGCTCGAGTCCAAGTTGAAGAAAGATGAGGTTACCATTACGACCAAGGTATGATCGCTGCTGCCAAAACTCGACACTACGAAGACAGGTTCAAGACCATGACTCAGGAGCATCAGGCTGCTCTCAAAAAAGCCACTTATGAAGCCCAAGGCCATCTGGACGCTGTCCACGCCCAACATGAGCAGGATTTGGCCACTTACCGGGAAGGCCTCAAAGGCTCTGTTGTCATCTCCCTCTTGCAGGCTCGGCTAAAAATGGCTTACGAAGCCAAACCCTGGGCTTCGAATGCCCTTCTTGGAACGTCGACGCCTGGGAGACCAAGCTAAAAACTCTTGCAGGTAATCCCGTGGAGCATCCCATTAAATCTGCGGCTGCAGGGTCTTTAAAAGCGATGGAAAAGCTAACGGGTGCTGACGATGAGGCTGAGAAGGAGGTTCAAGCCAATCCTGAAGCGGATGCTAGTGAAGACGCGATGAACGAAGAAGGCGTTGCCCCCTAAAACTCATTTCTTTTAAATTTCAAGGTTATGTTTGTATGAACAATTTTATTTCTTTTCCTTTGAACAATTTTCTCTTCTTGGACTAAAACGATTTGATAACCAAAGGTGGATGGGTCCTAGGTTTTAGGATGAAGCCTTTGATTATCAACTAGTATCGCTTATTTCGGATAATACCACCTCCATTTGACTTATTTGCTGTTGTCTTTTAATTCTTTGTTAAGGATTGCTTAGTTTAAATTTCAACTCTCCAAAATTAGTGCCATTACTTTTTGAAAATATCATGACCAGTATATTCAACGATATCCTACAAAGACTTTCGTCTGACAGGGTTTCTCAAAATTCAGATAATTCAGATAAAGTTTTTAAAGAAAAAAGGATAGTTTGTTTTACAAAGTTCGTTTTGATAACACTTGTTTGCCCAGAGTATTAGTTTTTAACCCAAGTATTATATCCCAAACATTCCAATCAAATAACCTGAAACATATTCCAAAAACACATTTTGAGAATATATCCTAATCAGGATATTTAAGCCCTCTTCAAACATAGTTTCAAAAGTTCAAATAAGGTTTACAAAGGAAAGACCATACCAAGAATAGGGTGTAACCCTATTTTCGAGTTTCAATCCTTTTGCAATTTTCTTCCAGTAAGATGTCCCTAGTCCGAAATACTAGGTCCGAATTTGATCCTTAGAGCCTTACACAATCGCCTCAGAAGGAATGTCCCCTGTGCATAAAGTCTTTGGACACTTAGAAATTTTTTGAACATTGGTTCCAATCATCTGAACTGTTCTTGTGTTACAGGGGGTAAACCCTAAAATGTACTGGAGATAAATCCTTAGTATCCTGGGGATAAACCCATAAGTATCCTGGGGAAAATCCCAAATTTTAATGCGCTATAGGCAGGAGTGTATAAACTCCAAGATTTAGAAAGGTGATAACCTTTAAACCTAAGAGAGTATGAAAATACCCTTCCGTGAGAGAGGGTGATCAATCCTCATATACCTTTAGGATCCAGGATATAGCCAACAATAACGAAATTGTCAGCCACTATTACATGGACTGGTCCCGCTATCTTGAACTATCCCTGGATAACTTGCACTCCAGGCGGGGTGTTTAAACCCAATTCGAGAGAAAGGTGAATACCTTTAAACCTGTGAAGGGATCAGGATCCCTTAAACGTGAGAGAGGGGGCCAATCCTCTAATCTTTCGAAGTATCCTGAGTGTGTATCCTGGAGCTATATCCCGAAGCATATACTGCAAAACAACTGTAAACTAAGGTGGGTGTTAGCCTGGCCAACACCCCTCCGATGCTTAAGTTAGTAATGGGTTCAACAGAATAAATAATATCAAAACATATTAAAAGAGATAGAAGCCATACCATCCTGAGTTAGAATTTAAATTCCAAACTCACTTGAAATAGAGCTTTAGATTTATAGCATTCCAGGATCTTGGTAGCATATCCCCCTCCATATTCTTGAGTCGGTATGCTCCTTTTCCTGATTCTGATTCAATCTCATAGGGTCCTTCCCATTTCGGAGCCAACTTTCCATCAGCAGGATTAGTAATATTCTGAAATGCCTTTCTTAATACCCAATATCCAACCTGGAACCTTCTAGTCCTTATATTCTTGTTATATGCTCTGGAAATCCTCTGTTGATATGCTGCCATCCTTAGTTTTGCTGCATCTCTTGTCTCATCAACAGTATCCAATTCCTGGCATAGGGCTTCAGGATTCTGCTCAGGATCCCGGAGGTTGGATCTTGCTGTAGGTATCACCATTTCTGTTGGGATCACCGCTTCTGCTCCAAACACTAAGGAAAATGGGGTTTGGCCAGTTGTAGATTTCACCGTCGTTCTATCAGCCCATAAAACAAAGGGTAATTCTTCTTCCCATTTTCCCTTCTTAGCTCCAAGCCTTTTCTTCAAATTGCTGACAATTATCTTGTTTGAGGATTCTGCTTGTCCATTTGCTTGAGGATGTACCGGTGTGGATGTGATCATTTTGATTCCCCAACTCTTGCAAAAGTCAGTAGTCCTCTTACTTATAAACTGAGATCCATTGTCACAAATTATCTCAGCTGGCACTCCAAACCTAGTCAGGATATTCCTTTTTATGAAGGTTACTACTTCTTGATCTCTGACTTGAACAAATGTTTCAGCTTCGACCCACTTAGAGAAATAATCAGTCATTGCCAGCATGAAGACCTTTCCTCCTGGAGCATTTGACAATTTCCCTACTATGTCCATTCCCCACTTCATGAATGGCCAAGGGGAAGCGATAGGATAATGTGGCTCAGCAGGTTGGTGTAATATATTACTGTGTCTTTGACACGCATCACATCTTTGAGCATATTCTGCAGCATCTTTTCTCATCGTCGGCCAATAGTATCCTGTTCTTAATACATTTGATAATAATGACCTGCCCCCAGTGTGGTTACCACAATCCCCTTCGTTTATATCCTGAAGCACTTCTTTAGTTTCGGGATCCTCCAAGCACCTCAGATATGATCCTGTAAGAGATTTCTTATACAAGATATTATTTATAATTGTGAATCGTGATACCTTCATTCTAAAGGCCTTAGGATTTTCATCCTTTGGGATGTGTCCTTTCTTGAGATATCTTATGATTGGAGCCGTCCAGGACTTAGGATCCTCCTCAGGATACTCATCATCGGGATTCTGAACACTTACTACTTCCTTATCCTGAGGATCCGTCACAGGATACAGGATATGTAATATTGGTATTCGGGTCCCTTCCGGTATCCTAACTGATGATCCAAGATTTCCCAAGGCATCAGCTTCAGTATTATCCTCTCTTGGTACCTGTTCAAGTGTAAAAATATTGAAATATTCTGCTAATTTTTTTAGAATTTCGAGATACTCGATTAACTTCTCACCTTTAACTGCATAGGTCCCATTAAAATGATTAGTAATTAACAAAGAATCAACAAATACTTGTAAAATCTTGATACTCATGCTCTTAGCCAATTCTAATCCTGCAATTAAAGCTTCATATTCTGCTTCATTATTAGTGGCAGGAAACTCACATCTAATAGCCTGGGGTAATATGTCCCCCTGTGGCGATTTTAGTAGTATACCCAAACCTACACCTCTTACATTAGATGAACAATCAGTATATAATGTCCAGGATCCTAAGCTTTCTCCTAGCTGTTGTACTTCTAGGTCTACTTCACTTTGAATATCACTACTGAAATCAGCCATAAAGTCAGCTAAAGCCTGAGACTTTATGGCATTTCTAGGTTCATACACTAGATCATATGCACTTAATTTTACTGACCACTTAGCCATCCTACCTGACATCTCTGGTTTCCTAAACACATTTTTTACAGGATAGTTGGTTTTAACATGAATCCTACGTGTTTTAAAATAATGTCTAAGTTTTGTTGACGCCATAACTAGGGCTAATATCAATTTCTCTAAATGAGAATACCTAGTTTCAGCATCTAATAAACTTTTACTAACATAATAGACAGGATACTGCTGACCTTCATGATCCTTTACAAGGACAGCACTTACTGCATTCCCTGATACTGCAAGATACAGGGATAATATTTCACCATCCTCAGGCTTCATCAATAGGGGTGCAGATGAAAGATACTACTTCAAATCCTGCAAGGCTGCTTCATGCTTTACTCCCCATTCGAACTTCTTGTTCTTCTTTAGGATATCATAAAATTCCTAGCATTTTTCTGAGGATCTTTAAATAAATCTATTCAATGCTGCTACTTGTCCTGTCAGTCTTTGAACATCTTTCATGTTAGAAGGTGATTTGATATCCAAGATGGCTTTGATCTGTTCTGGTGTTGCTTCTATCCCTCTTTTAGTCACCATATATCCTAGAAACTTTCATGCCCCTACTCCGAAATGGCACTTAGCAGGATTTAGCTTCATGTTATACTGATCCAGGATATCAAATGCTCCCTTAATATCCTGGAGGTGATCCTCAGCCTTTTTAGATTTTACTACCATGTCATCGATGTACACCTCCATAGTGTCCCCCGGCTTGTCTTTGAACATCATGTTCACCAATCTTTGATATGTTGCACCTGCATTTTTCAAACCAAAGGGCATAGCAGTGTAACAATAAATACCTGTTGGTGTCATGAAGGCAGTATCCTCCTGGTCTGAAGGTTCCATTTGGATCTGCTGGAATCCTGAGGATGCATCCATGAAGGTTAACATCTCATGGCCGGCAGTAGCATCCACCATTAAGTTAATATGAGGAAGAGGAAATGGGTCTTTGGGACAAGCTTTGTTGAATTCTGTGTAATCTACACACACTCTCCATTTCCCATTTTTCTTCTGCACCACCACTACATTTGCTAGCCATCTTGGAAACTTGACTTCTCTGATCATTTGGATTTCAATAACCTCTCTACTTCTTCTTGAATAAGCATATTTCGCTCCAGAGCAAATTTCCTTCTCTCTTGTTGGACAGGCTTGAACGACCTGTCAATACCGAGCTTATGTGTTATAATACCCTTGGATATTCGTGTCGTATCCTCGTGTTTCCATGCGAATGTTGACATCCTGCATTTCAAAAAGTTAGTCAATTGATCTTCAATATCCTTAGGGATATTGGTTCCTACGAGCACCGAGATATCCGGATTATCCTGATCCAGGATAATTTTCTTCATATCCTGCTCTGAAGCCTCCATGATATCCTGGCCTCGCATCTTTAATTGCTATGCTGCACTAGGTTTTGTTGAGGATTTCATTGAATAAGAATAACACTCCTTTGCTTCCTGTTGATCACTTTCCACCTTAACAACTCCCCAAGGGGTAGGGATCTTGATGCATTGATGGTAGGTTGACGGAACAACTTTCATATCATGGATCCAAGGCCTACCTAATATAATATTATAACAGGATAAAGAGTCCATGACACAAAAGCGCTGCATTGAGTTGACCCCTTGAATATATACAGGTAACTTTATCTCTCATACGGTATTCCTAGCTTCTCCACTGAAACCAACGAGCACAGTGGACTTCGAAGTAATATCCATTGGGGATACATTTATCCTCTTCAACATTTCCAGCTGAATTATGTTAAATGAGCTGCCATTGTCCACTAATATCCTGCGCATAAAATGGTTAGCAACATATAACGTTATTACTAAAGCATCATGATGAGGATCCTGGACAGTATCCCTGTCATCATTATCGAACGTGATCACTTTGTCAGTCATGAGGGTTGACATCCTGGTTGGCTTATCTCCCCTCTCTGCTTTGGCTTCCTTCGCGTGTCTTTTCGCCGCAAAATATGATGTGTCGCAGATGTCGGATCCTCCTGAAATAAAGTTAATTATTTTTGCATCCGCAGGAGGTAATGCTGCCCGTTCAGGATCTTTCTCAAGATCCTGACCCTTATTCTTCTTTCTTCCCAAGAGGTCCTTCAGATATCCCTTGCTTAAGAGATAGCTTATTTCTTTCCTTAAAGCGATGCAATCCTCGATAACATGTCCAAAGTCCTCATGGAAAGCACACCATTTGGACTTGTCCTTCCAATCAGCCTTTTGTTGATTTTTCAGGGGCCATCTTGCTTTGTCTCCTAAACCCTGCATAGCATACATTAGTTCAGGTATATTAACGGAAAAACAATATTCAGACAACTCAGGATACTCCTCAGGATCCTCATCTTCAACATCATTCACTTTCTTGCTGTCATTTCTGCCATATGGCTTTGAGCGATATGGTTTATACGAGGATTCTGATTTCCTGTTGGTTGACTCATAGGTTGTGGACGAATTCATCCTCTCTTGCATCTTTTTGTCATCCTCCAGCCTAATGTATCTTAAAGCCCTGTTACGAGCTTCGTCCAGATTCCTGCAGGGATTCATTACAAGATCCTGATAAAATTGAGAATCCTTTTGCATCCATATCTTGAAGGCTTGCACAGCTGTTGCAACATCAAGATGTGGGATATCCAAAGATTCCCAACTAAACTTGTTCATATAATCCCTCAAGGAATCCTGAGGTCCTTGAGTTATCCTGTAAAGATCATTGGTTAGTTTCTGAAAACTCCGGCTGCAAGAAAATTGACTATTAAATAAATTAACTAAATGAGCAAATGAAGTAATTGAGTGAGGAGGAACGTTTAATAGCCATTTTAAGGCTGATCCTGTTAAAGTAGAACCAAAACCCTTGCACAGGCATGCTTCTTTGAGATCTGGAGGGATAGGGTTGATTTCCATGCTTTCCCTATACTGGGCAATATGCTCCTCGTGATCCGTAGTTCCGTCATAGAGTTTCATGTTGGGGGTTTGAAATCCTTTTGGGATTTCAGCATCACAAATAGGATATGCAAACCGTGATATCCTATGGCTGTCCTGGGACACTTCTGGAATTGGCTGGACCACCCCAGGCACACTGGATATCACGTCTTTCAGTTTTTGAAGCTCTCTGGAAAATGCTGATGTCATACCTTCATCCTGCAAAGATCCAACACCATTAGTAGCAAGAGTATTATTATTATTAGATACATTACCATTCTGGGGATTCTGGCCATATCTTGAAGCATATCCTGAGCTTCTCACAGTTGATACTCTTACTGAAGAGGGTATCTCAGGGGTATGATTCTGGGAATGGCTAGGCACAATATTCCCCCGATTATCCTCAGTATAAACTGCAGAACTGAAGTTCAAAGCCCTGGGTTGCAAAGGAGTGACATTATCTTCAGCAGGCCTACTTGGGACGGATTTTAAGAGTTGTATCTCTCTCATCAGCATCTGATTAGTTTCCTGCTGCTGCCTCATTTGTTCCTGTACACTACCAAACAAATTCAGAATTTCTTCGTTAGAAGCCAAAAAAGGAGCAGATCCCTGGATATTGCGAGCGGGGATAACATCCTGAGCCACATGACTTTCAGTTCCCTGTGAAGAGGCTTGCATTCTCGGAGGAGGTGGTGGAAGCACCGAACCAATTATTGCAGAGGTTGTAGCAAACACGATGGAAGAGCTCATGTTTGATCTCGAGGCCATTGAAAATAATGTAGCAACAAGTTTTGAAAATAGAAAACCAAGTAACAATTTTGCAAAAACTTTTAGTAGAAGTAGCACCACTTGCCCCACGGTGGGCGCCAATTTGTTTTGGTCAAAAATTACCGAAGCAATTAAGTGATCAAATTAGTTAAGTGAGGTAGTGTGCTAAAAACGTGTGTTGAAAATATGCTAGTTAAGTTGTTTACAAAAACAAGTTCAGGATATAGCTCAGGATATTGAGCTATATCTATGATCAAACAATGAGCAAAAATGTAAAGGGTGACACGAGATGTACGAGGAAAGCCCTTGATCAATCTAGATCGCCAGCATAAAACCTCGGGAGCTGACAATCGCAGCTGCCTTGTTCTTCTTATTGCTTCAAATATCACGATACAGTGCAGGATATGATGCGGATCAACTAAGTGTTTGACGTGTGCGCGTATATACATATTTTTATCATAAATAAACCCACGATTCGGTTTAAATTTATAAAAGTGATTTATACTTCAACATCAAAACACACATGAAAGAGGCAAGTATACCCCGTCATATATGTAGTAAAGTATTGGTAAGAACCAAGTATCGATCCAAGGAAATGGGCGGAGGAATAATACTAGACCTTTGTCATTAAATTAACGGAAGAAAGATAAGTTTGATTTTATAAAGACTAAACTAAGCATAAACAAATACTTATAAAAACATAATAGACTTCAAATAAGAAAATAGAATAAAAAGCCATGCTTAATACACAACCAAAGCATATCAACTAAGTCGGTTTTGTCACTAGAAACATTTGATCAATTCTCCATTTTCAAGACAATTAGTATCCCTTTCGGGAATCCTAACATGACAATCATCCGGAAAGCTAAAACGATAAACACACTTTAACCACCTAAAATTGTTCTTTAACGTGCAATTGATAAATGTCTATGAAAATCTCTTAAAAATAAGTTAGTCATCCGTTAGGAGTTTTCTAACCTCACTTAATCAAGGAAAGTGACATCGATAACCACAATGCAACCACCGAGACAAGCATAAACTAGATTAAATCACAACCGAGTTCATTTTACAAATCTTGCACATAAATTCACCAAGATAACAATTTTGGCCTAAACTACTAACTAAGCTAACGATTCATGGCAACAATTCATAACAACACCATTTAACCCGTTAAGGTCCTTACGTGACGGAAATCTTTATTGATTAACAAAAATTACATTTTATTAAACCACTAACCATTTCTAGTATCATGGTGCACACATTTTAAACAAGTTAAACAAGTTAAGCATGTTAAAAGTTTACTAATACATGATTAATTAAGCTTCATCTTTCAACTATCTAAACTAACCAATTACTAATCATCCAAGATAATTACTTATAATCAAGAAATCAACAACAATAACAAGGTTGCAAACTAATCATCAAAGTTTAACATAGAAAATACTTCCAAGTGTCATTACAAACAAAATTAACATGCTAATG
The DNA here is from genome assembly GCA_030545235.1 of Helianthus tuberosus. Lineage (NCBI taxonomy): Eukaryota > Viridiplantae > Streptophyta > Magnoliopsida > Asterales > Asteraceae > Helianthus > Helianthus tuberosus. Next base: position 41,701 of record JARYGA010013581.1, read on the forward strand.
GTTATAATTAAGCAAGGGATTGTTGTGTTTTTGCCCAAAGGCTACAATAATACATAAATATTAATCTAAATGCTTGAAACATTAACAAAATTATGGAAAGATTAACAAACCAAACCATAAACAAGCACTAGATTAAGAATCCGAAAGATAACGGAGCTAATCGGCACAATTTGGCTTGAATCCGGGTGAAAGCTAACGCCTCCGGAGCCTGAAAATCGCCTGAATTGCTCCCAAAAATATCCAGAGTTACGAGCAGAATGTTTCTGCATGTTTTTTATAACATTTTGCAATCGCAACGTCGTGCCACTAAAGTGCATGACCGTTCACTTTTTGAATTATTGGAGTTACTGTTCACCATATCGCATGACATCATCAGATCTTGACCAGATTTCGTAGCCGCACGACCGTTCCATTGGTGGCACGATCGTGCATCTTCGGGTAATGGTGGCAAGTGCAGCTGCACTGGTGGTGCATCTCCGGGTTGGTGCTAGTCTTCGGATACGCAAAGTTGTTCATCCAGTGGCAGGGTCGTGCATTGCCAAGAAGGCTTGCACGTTGGATCGCACTGGCTGTGGATCACCGAGTAGAGCTTGGTTGCCGGATCCGCACGGTCGTTCCATGAGTTGCATGACCGTGCCAAATACCCAGGTCAGAATCTTCACAGAATGTCCGCAGCTTTGTCGTTTTTCTCGGAAAGTCCTTGTTTTCACTATCATCTTGTTTGGCATGTTTTTTAGGCCTGTAAACAAAAGTATACATGATTAAGTATCAGAATGACGGTTTTACGGCCGAAAACGCATAAAATGGGGATAAAATGGGGGACTAAATATGTGTAAATTGGTGAATATCAAATCTCCCCACACTTGAACCTTGCTTGTCCTCAAGCAAGCTAAACTAAAATGCAATAAAAGATAGAATCTAACAAGAACAAGAATTTACAAACTATCTACTAAAACAACTACAAACGGTTAGCCGGTTTTTCGAAAGACAACATCAAATGAATCAAACCAAACAAGCATATGAAAATATATGTAGATAACCAAAAAGCCGTGACTTCACTTTCAATTGACTTAACATGCTAATCTTCACACACCTCACAATGTTCACATACACTCGGCTTTATTTGTGAAACATACATAAAATGTGTATGTGCAAACACTCAATGCCATGTCAATGAAACGTGTAATATCATAAGCTTGTCATAAGATCTCGTCTCCACCAACTAACATGCGAAAAAGTATAAATCAAGAGGTCTTTACAGGGTGTAACGTTAGACTTGGGCGAAGGGTATGGAAAGGGATATTTAAAGTGGCGAAACTGTTAAAACTCGGTAATAGCGTTTAACTAGTGTAAAACAATACAACTATACATACTAACGCCTTAAAAATGCGACTTTTGCGGAATCGAGCTCATCAACGAAATTTTAACATTTTAGCATTCAAAATTGCTCGATTTTTGTCGACTTCACCCTATTTTAGGGTGTTTTATTTTCTGTTTTTTTATATAAAAACTAATGGAATTGTACAATGAATAATAAACTATAACAATCGCTAGTTAAACGATGCTTTTGGCCGAGTTTTAACACTAAAGCTTTAAAAATTAAAAAGGCTAAATTTGGTTAAGTGGGTGATTATGTTGGGTAAACAAAGGGAAACGGGACGGCTCGACATGGTTAATCCTAAGGGTAATGTAAGGTTTACGGGAAACACAACACAAAGAACAACGATAACAACAAAGAGTTTTCTAAGTGCCTCTATCACTTCTACACAATTTCGCAAGTTCATGGTCTTAACAAGCATTCTAGTGACAAGTTCTAAATTACACATGACATCCGGCTCACTCCTACTCCGAAATGAACAATTATATAACAATTTTACGGCTCAAATATGCTCACATAATCGGAAGGAATGGGTAAAAGTGTGAACATTCTCATGCAAGTCCTTCTTTGTTTGTCACGCTTTCCGATTATATTTTTCAAAATTTATTTTGCTTTTCGAGTTTTTATCATGTCCGAAGCTTTCTAAAACACAACCAACCGGTTTATTTACTAAAAATAATATATACAATTTACTGATATTTTTGAATGCTTTTTCTGATATTTTTTTAGGACAAACAAAGTCAACAAGTTAAACCCCTCCCCACACTTGAACTTCGCATTGTCCCCAATGCGAAACCCGAAATATAGAGATAAAGGAGAGTAATACTCCCCAGAAGATGATGTTGATGTAACGAGACTTTAAAGCTGGATCTGTGATGTGCTCCGGTCCAAGACTTGATAGCCAAAATCTGCAACTATGTCACAAGGTACAGCAAAACAGAACAGAAACAATATAAAAGCAAATAAACCATAATTTACATAAATAAAAGTACTAAATATCCCAACATGAAATAAAGCAAACATACGAAAGTTTCAGAAATATAAAGTACATATCCGGGGGTGTTTGAAATAGTAACCAAAATGAACACCCGGTAAATAAAGTACTGAAATAACAAAACCACCAACAAACAACTCCACCTACTCCTCGTCATCGCCACCAGCATCTCCTCCAGTGCCAGATGGACCTGCGCCTCCATAACCGGGTGGGTTCCCGTATGGGAACTGTGGGGGCACCCCGAAGTAGTTCGGGAAGGCATTATGAAGACCCCCGAAAAGATATGAGAACCCAACGTGCATCTCTTGGCGCATATAGTCTTGATTCATGCGTAACTGTTCCTGAGTATCTCGCAGCTGATTCTGGCTTACCTACATCTGCTGAAATTGCTGGTAGAGATCAGGATAAGACGGGATGCCCTCAGGCCAATCCTGGTGCTGGTGGTATTCGTGATGCTGTGGTGAATGTGGTGGTGAGTGTGGTTCATGCTGCTCCTGATCTCCCATCTCCTCATCCTCATCCTCCATTAGTAGTGGAGGTAATGGGTCCCAGACCTCGTTGTTCAAACCCTTCAAACGATCCCCGTGATCTGTCTCAGCAATCAGCCCCATGGCTTTCAACGAACGAATATCAACATATAAACCCTCCGTCACCAAAGTAAGACCCTGAAGTACCTCATCAGTCATCAACCCCAAGTTATAGGCGATCTCGGTCACATACTGACCGCCATGAATTTTACTGCTGTTGGTCCTTCCAGAACTCTTCACAAAATACTCAGCCATCCTCGCGGCGAGGTTGATGTGTACCCCCTCCGCTAGCACATATAGAAAGATAAGATCTGGTGTTGGACAGTTGCCTAAACTGTCCATGCGCTCTCATATGGTATGGCTGAATATATGATGCATGACTCTATGCAAAGGGTCTCTTAGCCTTAGCCTTGAAGCCTTTGACATTCTAGGATCGTATGGATCACCAACTGCAATTTGAGCCCAAAACGCGCCCCGCGCTTCCTCGCTTGGGAAGGTGAACTCATCTGTGAAGAACTCTGGATCCATATCTTCATTTGTGTAGATTCCAAGTCTCCGACCCAATCTACCCACCGTCCAATTGTGCCAACGTCCGCCCAATCTGAAATTTACCCTATTCCTGTAACGGAAGTTTGGAACTTTATGCGCCTTTGGTTTGTCATATGAATAGGTGGCAAAGAATTCTATCGTCAGCTCACGATAGATTGGGCGATCGATAGCTACCAAACGCCAAAGTGTAAGGGTTAACATGTTCTCTACTCGATCGCGCTGATTTAAATCAGCCATGACATCCCATTCTAGCCTTCGAGGGATGCCAAACTGCCCTCGCCTATTCCACAATGAGTGAAGTTTTGGGATGCAAAGACTCTCTTTCTCATTATCGGGATCGAATTGCAAGAAGGGATGATCCATCTGTATGAGGAATATCGTTAGAACAATAGGAGCAGGAAAAATTTCAATAAAAAACAGCCGAACACACAGTTATGAAGGTTCTGTCTCGCTGATCTGGGCATGTCGCACGGACGTGCGACCAGACGCACGGTCGTGCGTCACCGATAATCAGCATAGGTGGGTGGTGTTTGTCGTATCTGCACGGCGTGCAGTCAATCGCACCACCGTGCATCACCGAGCCAATAGAAAATCATCGTAAACAGCCGGCACTAAACGACCATTCCACTAGAGGAACGTCCGTGCGACTACGTTATCAGTAGATTTCAAACCCCTGACCCTGAACAGTCTGATTTTTCCGAAAATTATCAAATTTTTGGCAAACAGGGGCTAGAAATCCGACCGGGTGTTCACGAAACATAACAATCTTGCAAGGGTTAGGGTTTCGCTTGTGTTTATGAAGGGAACCCTAAAAAGCCTTGAAGAAATCGAACGAATCTAACCTAGACAAAGATGAAACAGGAAATCGACAAGAAAGAACATACGTGTGAAGAGATCCGTGAAACCGTGCGAAAAAATCTTGCGATTTGAGGCAAAATCGGTCTGGAACGGCTGGTGCAGATAGGGTTTTCGCGACTTGTGAGAAATGGCAGCAGATGGGGGTTTTTATACTGTACAAATGACAAAACTACCCCTGGCTCTCGCACGGTCGTGCATTTCCGACGATGTTTAAACCCTGCACGCTGATCTCGGCAGTGCACCGGGGGTGCGACTCGACGTGCCGGTCAGCCCGCGACCGCACGGGCGTGCGACCTATGGCACGGTCGCGCAAAATCTGCAGATATGTCTGTTTTCTGCAGAATGCAGATTCAGCAGCCGATTTCGCCTATTTTCGCCATTTTTATCATCCGCAAACTGTTCTAACATTTTTCCCACATAGAACCTACGCTCGGCATATTTAAAAACAGTACAAACTAATGAAAACTACAAAACACACCTAAATTACGCTAAAACGACAAAAACACAATAAAGGACGATTTTACCCCTAAAGCGCTTAAGTCGTTCTTGCTACATTTTTAATCCACGAGTCAGTAGCTTAGACTCTCCTCCCCACACTATTGAAGTGTGCGGG